>JAGFMK010000255.1:0-45530 GCA_021030975.1 Lichenothelia convexa
GGGAAGTGGGAGTGGGAGTGGGAAGGGAAGGGAGATGGGAGCGGTGATGTGAAGGGTGGTGAGGGGAAGGGGCATGCTTGAGATAGGGATTTTGAAGGTGGTTACTTTCTAGCTTAGTGGAGATGTGGACCGAGGCCTTGCAAGCTAGATCTTCCGGACTATGTAGCAGTCAGTATATGAAAATCATTTTCGAATTTTCACACATTTTCACAATTTTAGCTTTCAATAGCTTCAAACGCAGTAGGATGCTGCATCAAACGAGTGTAACACCAAAGTGCATGATATTTCAAATCAATAAGACATCGTACTGATCAACCTTACATCTTGATATCATATCCAACTTACCAGCTTTCCAAAAATTCTTGTTCATAAATCATTCGTGATATTCAGGCCAGCGCCTCCCCAGCGACATCAAAAAAACTCCTCCCATCACCATCCACATTCCCCATCCCCTCACTCCCATCCCGCTGCCCGCCCAGATGATGCCCATGCCCATGCAGCGGACTGCTCGAATCACTACTACTCGCCGGATTATCTTTAATCTGGTCCCACACAAACTCCAACTCGCCGACCAGCTCCCGCGCCTCCGGCGTCGTCGACGCATACGCGTGCATCGTGTCTATCAGCGTCGAGATGTAGCGGCGTTTGGCTTCGGTGCGGGAGAGGCCTTTTTGGGATGCCCATGCGTCCCTGTTCAGATACACATCTTCTCGTCAGCCTAGCTCGCCAGTTTGCGCAGCTCCTGTTTGCCCCAGCTCTTGGTGTTGGGAGAATGCGGAGAGACGAACCATTTCTCCCCCTCCCCTCCCGCCTTACCCTCCTCAGGCCGTTCCATCACCCCCTCGACATCCCCCTCCATGCTCTGCTTGTAGAGGCCGTAGAGCTTCATCCGTGCTTCGAGCGGTGGGCGCGCGGAGCCCGTGCGAGGGATCTTCTTCACCGTGTTGAGGGCGTGGGCGAATACGCGGTCTGTGGATAGTGGCAAGTAGCTTGGTCAGTGATTCGTGGATTGAAGGCGGTGGGGCGAAGTGCTGCATTGGTCGCGAGAATGGGGAGGTATGGGATGGAGAGGAGAGATCTGGGAGGGGGAAGAGGATGGCGGAGGGGAAGGAGGTCTGGGGAACGGATGGCGGACGGGGGAGTTGGAGTGTGGAGAGGCGGAGGGAGGAAAGGCGCATACCGACTGAGTCGGACATCTTCCCAATGCTGCCTGCGTACTATCCCAAGAAGTAACGCCGGATTCGCAATCAGTGTAGGAAGTTCCCGAGGTGGACGGGATTGTGTAGATGCGGAAGAGGGTAGGTGTTCGGTTGAGGGCGCACGCTGCGGGGTGTTGTGTTCATTCAAAGCAAAGAAGGTAGGTCTCTGCTGAATATCAATACTGTGGGAAGTCAAGCTCCGAATCGAAGTGCAAGCAATTAGTTTGGCGGCAATAGCACTGATGCTGTCAATGATCAAAGGAGGCGCGCCCTCGGCCGTCGTAGATCTTTCAGCCACATCTGCGGGGATCCTCGGCATTGATTTGGTGGAGGGAATTTGTGGCGGTACAGCGGAGAGCGGAGGAGGTAAGCATGTGAGACGAAGCAGTCCTCCCTGTCACCACCAAGTTGTACTCAGCAAGCTATGAGCCTACAGAAGACACAGAATTACGATTCGAAAAGAATCAGAGTAAGCTTCTCACACATTGGCAGATGTTCCGGATCTATAGAACATCTCCCTGGCAGATATGCCTTCTCAATGTATGCAACGGATATCATAAATTACAAACAGCAGCCAAATTCAGCTGCTCAACATATCTAGATCAGGTTCAACAAGCGTGGATATCTTCGCTGAAAAAAAGCCCATCATAAAGTCATCCTGAGCCCGCATGGTTTAACGCTCTGCATGTCTCAGTTAAACTCCCGTAGACCGCCGCCAACTCCAGCAGAGAAGTCTGCAAATCAATTCGCCCAATACCGTCCCTAGACCTTCACCGACGGTTCAAAATCCACCTTCTCCCTATCCGCAAACTCCTTCACCAAACTAACTCCCATCCTCACCCCCTGCATCGGCGTCGCAAGCACACTATGCAGCGGCAGAAAGAACTCCCCCACCAGCTTATCCAGCTTAAGCTCTCCATCAACCGGCGGATCTAGACTCCTCTTCTGCCAGGTACGCGGATACACGCTCATGATCGTGCTCAGCGGCAGCCTCTTTTCCCCTTCCATGGCGTACGCATTCGCTCCGTCGGTATCAACTTTGATCTTGAACTCCGGTTCTCGCTGTCTTTGGAGCTGGACCTCCAGTGGTTCGAGCGCCAAAATCCGGCGGAAGATGATGGATTCGAGCTGTGCACATAGGCCCTCTAGATGCGGGACCTTCCGGCAGCGGTCGCGGACGTATTCGAGGAGTTCGAGAGTGCTGCGCCAGCCGGCAGATGCATGGTCGGGACGGCGCTGAAGACGTTCTAGCTGTTCCTTTACGGAGAAAGCAAGCATGAAGCAGCTGTGGAGAAGGAGGAATGTTAGCATGGTACATGGTTGCAAGTAAGGAGGGGTTGGCGTACAGAATAACCTCCACACCCATAACAGCGCACTTCTTAATGCCTACTTCATCCAGCTCGTTCCTGTCATATCTGCTCGACATTGCACTATGCTCGTGTTTCAGACGGCGTCCCGTATTGATATATTGGTTGAATCCATCCTTCAAGGCCTTGATTTCTGCTGCCCTTGGATGGCTAGCGTCAGATGTCGAGCTCTGGAGTGGGCCATTAGGTTTGTCCGGGACTGTACTCGCAGTTGGCGTGTGGCCGTTAACCATGGACTCTCTTGGCGTGTCAACGGTGCCATTGCTCGACTCACTTCGTTCCATGGCCCCAGGCATGAAGTTCTTCCGAAGACTAGAGGGGTTGTGTTTTTGTGCGCTTTGAGGCTGTGATGAGAAGGGTGAGTGCAAGGCTGGAGTAATGGGAGTCCGTGGCCGCCGACCTAGATCCAAGCTTTCTGGCGGTTTCTGTCGTTTGGCGGAGGGTGCGCTTGGTGTGCCAATGTCATCTGGTCGTGCACGCTTCTCGGCTGTCTTTGGTGTAAGAGTTGCCTTGGGTTTCGCATCAATCTTACGGGCAGGCTCCGTTTGTCGCTCTTCCTTTGCTGACTTTTGGCTCTTGGAACTGTCCATTGCTTTGCTTTTCTGCTTATTGTCTTCCCGATCCTTTTCGACTCGCTTGTCCTTGTCGGTGGTACTTTGGCGATCGGTCGAATGCTTGTCCTTTGGGTGTTCTCTTTCCCTGTTAAGATGTGTTTGGGCGTTTTGCTTGGCATTTGCTGACGGCAACTGCAGAAACCTCTGAATAGCTTTGGTCACACTTTTGCCGTACTTGAGCTTCACTATGAGTTGTGGAGACTCTTCCTCGCTCTCTGTATGCCCGGAACCGAGCCTCACAGCGCTAGGGTGACTGACAGGCTTCTTCTGTGCTGTCCTAGGCAAAGGCGTTGCCTCCTCACTATCCCGGCGTTTGGCATCATCGTCAACGACCTTACTCTTGACATTTTCTTTGACTTCAGATGCTCTTGGTGCTTTATTGGCGTTTGGCTTGCCGCGTAGAGACGGTGACGGAACTGCCGCCTTTGGTCTAGCCACACCCCGCTCTTCCTTACGGTACCTGTCATTGGAGTTTGGCGTGGGCTTACTTTCATGTTTCTGTGGTGTTGAAACTTGACTGGGAGGAACCACCTTTCCTTCTGAGGACGTTGATCGGTGGCCAGGACCCTTAGTTTGCTTGATCGACTCAACTTCCTTGTCAATTGGCGAGCCCAGCTCACAACGTAATAGCGGGGGAAGCAGAGGACTTTTAGCAGACGGCGTATTCAATATCGGAGCTAGCATCGGCGGTAATTTCGGACTCGAAGGAGCTGCCGAAGCTTTGGCAATGTCATTTAGCTTCTCGTCGCGCGGTGGGGTGGTACGCTGTTTCTTGGCAGGAGGTGACGTTCGGTTGGATGGCGATGTTGGATCTGGCATCTTGCTGACGGTGTCTAAAGGTCGCTTCTGCCCTTTTGGTGCAGGAGCGGCTGAAGTATGCGAAGGCTTAGACGGCTCCTTGACCACACCATTGACATCTCCTTTAGATAACGACATTTTCTTACCAGTGCCGCCATCGAGGTTTCGCGGCATCTTCGGAGTCACGTCAAGCTTGTCTGAGAGCTTCTCTTGGAGGCTTTCAGCACCATTGGCGATGCGCTCGACCTTTGGCTGGGCACTCGTGGATTCTTTCACGGCACCATTGACCTTCTCCGCGATCTTCCTATCTTCTGCTGCAACGCCACTAGACCTTGGTGGGGGTTTCTGCACCGCACCTCCGTGGAGATTTGGCTGGTCCGCGCCGGAGGGTGTCTTGACATCTCCGTCCGCTCTCTTGTTCTTATATGCAGACAGCGTGATCTTCTTCTTTCCACCCTGAGCGGGCAAAGGTGTACTTGTGCCACTCATGATCCCATTGTTTAGAGCTTTGAGGCTCTTATCTTTTCCATATCCGGGCTGCATATCCCTTTCCGTTCTCAGCACGATCAGGCTGTCCTCTGGTTCACGGTACAAATAGGTCAGGTATTGCAGCTTCTCCTCATGCGGCCCGAAAGGTGTATCACGCCGCCAGTCATATTTCTGTGAAGGGTGGAGGTTGTAAGGTAGGTCCGATGGCACTGTTAAGATGTAGGGTGTTTCGGGTAGGATGGTTCGGTGAAGGCGCGCAAGTCGCTCATCGATGTCCCGCATATATGGCTTTGGGTCCGCACTGTCTTCAACATCCACTCCTGCATCTTTCACCTTTCCCTCAGCGACAGCAGCAGTCTCGGACATGGCGGCGACTTTGTAAGGGTGACGTGCGCACAGTTTCGGAGGTTGAATGTCTCTGACAATGTAGCGACCGACTTGAAGATAGGTAAATCAACGGGGTTGTGTCATAAGTCTTGAAGGATAAGGTCGTTATACGAAGTCACCGTAGGTGCCAAGCGGCCGCCGTTGGGTTAATGGGCGCATTGACAGTTCACGTTCGTGGGCGCGCAGACTGCCGACAATCGATCGTCAGCAAGAGATTCACGAACAATGAATGAGAGTGTGCTGGCACTCACCTGCGGCGATATCACAAAGCGTTTGGCTTCCGCGTGAACCATGGGTTTGTCTCAGCTGCCTGCCATTGTGCCCCACGTGCATCAATGACGCTCGACCAGCAAGATCACGATGCGGATAGCAATGAAAGTCTTGAAGTAAGCTGAGCAGTGTCAATTAATGTGAGCCTGTAGGGGTTGCGTTGCATAACAATGAACCTGAACCTAGGCTCAGGGCAGCCCGCCCAGCTTAGTTATGGCGAAGGCCGCATAAGGCACCACAGCGGAGTGCGGGCCGCAATTGCATTCGAGACAATGCCCACAATAGCAGCCCAGCCAGCCTAACTCAATTTGGAGGATTCTCTGAAGAAAATGCGCCAGGGGATGAATAACAGCAATGTTCTAACCACCACTGTCCGCCGACAATGGAAATTGGGTGAATTGGCCAAGATCTTTTGAATATGTGGTAGTGCTAGGTACCTACCCATGAACATCCGCGCTAGAACCGAGAGTGCGGATCGGGCCCGGAGCTAGCGCTAGCAGATCGCCGGGCCGCATGACGCAGCCTGAACATCCGTCAGGGAAAAGTAAACCAGATGGAAGTCTCCTATGCTGATTATTGTATTATGTATACGCTGAAATGTACATTATGAGATCAGTGTATTGACGCCAGGTAATCCGCCGCCTAACGCAAGTTAGCCAGCGTACGCACGATGATGTAGGCAACAGCTGATGGGCGAACTTACCTTATCTATATTGTAGTCAAACTTCTCCAACGCAGCCAATGCTTCACCCCGCGCGTATCCCATTCCCGTCAAATTCTTCAAGATGGGATCATCGTGCTCCGTGCCACTGGTCAGAGCTCGACCTAGCGGCGGCGGGGGCACAGGCCTTTGTGATGTCTCCGCCTGAGTTATAGTGCTCACTTCCTGGCCGAAACCAAAGGGTGACCTGCCGACAGCGGATGGACTTTGACTCAATTGGCCACTCTGTGTGCCGTCTAAGCCGGAGAAGATAGCGTCCCAGTCATGCGACTCGGTTACTGGAGCTGGCGGTTGTGCTTTTCCGAAGCCGCTCGTCTGCTTCGATGAACCTAGGCTATGTTCGAAGTCGCTGAATGCGTCGCCTGTACGTATCGCGCTACTCCGGACCGCGAAGGGGCTCGCGTTCGATTGCAATGGGTAGCTGGTTGTAGAGGTGGGTGTCTCGAATGTGGGGTTGAACCCATCCGCATGTTGTGTAGATACAAACGTGAAGTCTTCATCGCCCTTGTCTGCTTGCGCTTCCTCCAAATCATCAAACGCAGCGTCAAAGTCATCAGCTTTGGATGTCTGAGCAGGCTGCGGTGCCGGATATGAAATGGTTTGAGGTGTGGACTGGACTGTGTCCCTAAGCCAAGGAAAGTCCCTACTCAGCCCGCCTTCCTGCTGACCACTGCTTGGTATTTGGACACTAGGCTGGCTAGAGGAAGACACGGGAGGCGGCAAGAATGCTGACGTAGTAGAAGGTGGAGCATTTTCTTGCAATTCTCGCGATGGCGGACTGGTGGGGTCTTCACGAGATGGTAGAAGGCCGCTGAATTCACGAGGGAACTGATTCGAGCCTCTTAGATGATCCATAGGGGAGGAGAAGGTCTGCTCGTATGAGGGAGGCGAGTTCTGCGCGCTCACTGCAGGTAATTGTTCCTCTGCTTGCGACGCTGCAGTTGTCGTTGGGTCAGGGGCCATCCCATTGTCCAAATTGCCGCTCGGTTGATCATGTCTGCTTCCAAAACCTCGAGCTTGGTCTTCGGGTGCTTGCACCTTGCTTGGTTGATGGGAACCGAAATTGTCAGCAAAGCCATGGTCCTCATCGCTATATGTGTCTTCGTCATTCTCAAGGTCCTGGATGGGAGGGAACTCTTCCTTAGATTGAGCGGCTTGTCGCGTTGATCCGTAAGTGGAATCTTCTTCAGCATGTGAGGTTTCACCGGTCGGATGGGACTCCCCGAAGCTGGCGAAGGCACCATCAAAATCATCCTGAGGTGCGGCGGTGCTCGTTTGTGGAGTCCTGCTTTGCAAGAAAGGGCCAGAGCGGCTGGATGGGCCACCCTCCGATTGCCGGCTGCTTGCTACGCTTCCACCGGTGGGTGTTGCTTGGATAGATGAAGCAGTTGGGAAAGCACCCGGAATAGTCTCTTCAAGGGCTTCTGGGCTTTCGGACTGAGTAATGCGTTTGCTGTCCATCTGTGGCCTGTTACCGTGGCTTATTGAGCTAGCAGTGGACGGGCGACTCTCGTGATCATAATTTGGCGGGGATCCGGTACTGTTTGGCTGTGCCCTGGTAGTTTCCGTTCTCTCGATGTCCGCCTCAGTACCCTCTGCGGGTGCTCTCTCCCTTGCCGCATCCGTGGGTGCGTTGTCTATCTCAGATGGATCAAGTCGACTAGGGGGAGCGGAGACCTTGGTCGACGAGGCACGTGATTCGCTACGATGTATGTCACTTTGAATGGGCAAGTCACTTGATCGAATTTGACTTGAATCCGGAGCCGGAGGTGCTGCAGCCGTATCTGGTGAGTCTTGAGCTGATGATAATGGTGGCGTGGTCGATGGAGTGGGTACGTCCTGCCCATCCGAAGAGCGTACGGACTGACCGGACGGTGCGGAGAAAGGGATCTCGCGTTGAGACTCAGATCGGAAAGACGTAGGTGGAGCGCCACTGGATGATGGTGAGGCAAATGAAGGCCCGAAAATGTTGTCAAAGCTCGCTTGATTAGGCTGCGCCAAAGGTAACTCTCGAGCAAACCCACCCGGGGACATTGGGTTGTCTTGCGGAGCTGGAGACTTTCTGAAAAATGGATTTGTTCCGTAACTCGCCGTCGATGAAGGCGGACTAGTCACCCCAGGACCTAGGTCGCGTGATGTTGCTTGGATACTTCCTGCCCTTTCCTCGGCAGCTCTGGCTTCCGCAGCTTTCGCTTCGGCGAGAGCTCTGGCTTCCGCAGCAGCTCTTTCCTCTGCAGCTTTCGCTTCGGCAGCCCGGGCTTCTGCTTCTTTTGTTAGATCATCAATTTCCTGCTTCAACCTATCTCGCTCGCCCTCGTTTGTTGCCAGCTGCTTTTTATTGATGGCAGTCATACCTTTCTGCTGCCTTGCCTCAGACTTCAGCTTCTCGAGCTGCGGTTTCAAAGCGTTGACCTCCTCGTTGAGCTGGCGAATCTTTTCTTTCAAACTAACGTTCTCGCGTTGATCAGCTTCCAGGGCGGTCTGTATCTCTCGGTGTTTAGACTGCAGGTCTTGACGGGTGCCTTCAAGCATGGCAAGTTCCTGCCCAATCTTCTGTGTAGAGTTTCTCGAGGCCATTAGCTGCTCCTCCAAAGCTTTGACTTCTCTCACTTCCTGCTCGTATTGCGTTCGGAATTGAGATAGCCGTTGCTCTAGTTCACGTTTCTGGGCGCTCGTCCTCGAAAGCTCGTCGCTATGTGCCGCCTTCCTCCCCTGCACTTCCTGCATTTGATTACGCAGCGTACCGACTTGATTAGACATGTTAGCTAACTCCGCCGTCTCCTGCGTTAATTTGTTGCTGATTTCAGGATCGTTATCACCAAGTAAGTCATCAGATGCGGGAAGGGGGGCATTTTGAGGAGCTCGACTCGATGTCTGAGACATTCCTGTCGTTTGCGGTGTAATGCTCTGGCCGAAAGAGGAAGTTGGCATGAAAGGTTTGAACATTGTTGCTGGACTCCGTGAAACCGGGGACATGCTTTGTGTGGAGGCGACCGGCACCGGTTGGTTATTATTCTGCTCCACAGGGCTTGAATATGTCGTCGAGCCTCCAGTAGGTGGAGGAACTTGTCTAGGCGGTGATGATGACAAAGCATCAAGACCAAAGAGATCCTCGGCTGCTGATTTTGGCTGTTGCGGCCCAAAGGTAGCGTTGTCGAAAGCCGGGGCTGTTGGCTTGGGTGAGGGCATCGTCTGGTTTCGCATGCTCGGTGGCACTAGCATGGGCGGTAATGTTGATGGAACCGGGCCTCCTTTACTGCGTTGCTGCCATATCAGGTACATTGCGACAGCAAATTCATCGCGGTTCAGCTGCCCTTCTGATCTCATATCCGCAAGGTCCCAAATTTGGGCCAGCATGTCCTCTGATAAGCCGGAGTTGCTGAAGAAGCCTACGGCTTGATCTCCAGTTATATAGCCCCGGCCTTCTTTGTCCAATGTTGCGAAGAAGGAGTCAAATCTCGCCTTCTCTTGAGGGCTAACCAGCCAATCACTGCCAGCAACCATGGGAGATTGAGGAGGAGGTGTGGCCTGAGGAGGTCGAGTTAAGGGACTCTGCGGTCGACCCACAGAGCCCCCCGTGAACTGTCTCGAGATCGCTGTAGGACCAATGGCCGGGCCTCGACGCGATGCAGCCTCGTACAGTCCAGGTGGTAGTATTTGAGGCAGGGCTCGCATTGCGCCGCTCTTGTAAGACGCAATTAGATGCATTGCGATGATGAACTCTGTCACATCAAGCGCTCCGCGGTGCTCGGTGTCCGCAAGGTTCCATATCTGGCCCAACACTTCGTTAGGTAGCCGGGCTTTCTCGAAGATCTGCTTTGCCGAATCTCCTGTGGTCCATCGTCAGAAGCTTGCCGCAGGATTATTCAAGAAACCCACCAGGTAATATTCCATTCTGCGCGCCCGATTTCGTAAACAGCGACGAGTACTCCCCTACGCGCTCTGGAAGCAAAGCTGGGACTCGGATCGGTCCTGAGGGCTGGGCTTGGATTGGAGCAGGCGAAGGTGGAGCAGGTGACGCTGGTGGGTTCGATCCAGCATTGACGCCGTTAAATTTAGGCAGAGGAGCAGCTAGAAAAGAGAGCCTCTCAGCGACGTCTCGGCCATCTAGACATGTTTACCCACCCCTATATGCAAGCTCCAGGTTTGGCTCTCGACCAGCCTGATAGTGACCAATTAACCTCAGGGCGATCGAGAACCCAGAAGGCGTCAAAAGTCCCCTGTTCTCTGTGTCCGCAATCTGCCATATCTGACACCGGGTTCATTAGATTGTTGGTTCCATCCCAAGCTTCCACGCTCATGGACCCACCTCTCCTAACACAGGCGCAGGTATATTGGTCCCCTCGAAGAATTTCACCGCTGCCTCCCCAGTCACCACGCCAAGATTATCGGTGTCCGCTTGTTGGAAGAGTTGTCGGAAAACGCGCTTCTCCTCGGTTGTGAGGTTGAGGTTTTTAGGATCTGTACTCGGTTGTGAGCTTGGCCGGACAGGCTAGATTTGATAGTTCCATACTGAGAGTGGAAGATCCCGTACTGCTGGCCATTATGGAAGGGCTGCTTCAAGCTTGGAGCTGGACGCCTGGCGCCCAGGCATAAGGTGCGGCGGAGGCGGAGAGGGAGCGCGGTTATGTGGAGGAACACTCGCGGGTCTGAAGGATTGAGGGTTACTTCATAGCATGCATATTTATTGGAAGGTCAGTAGAGACTTCTCCGCACGTGAAAAGGAGTGTTCATGCACAGAATGATTCGGATATCTTTAAGCCCGCCGACGTAGCCATCCCAGGAAACAGGGTCCGGTGTTCCGTCTCAGCTCTCTCCAGCCCTACACGGATTTAAGACATCAATGCTCGAGCTCCAGACAATTAGGCTGTCACGACACATATAATGCACCATGTAGTGGCGTCGCCAGCATGCATTTGTTTAACACCTAAGAAGCCACCTTGATTGTGGGTTACGACTGAAGAATTGACCCTAAAAAGTGCATGCTGGTTTACAATGAATGGCTGTATACACAGCGCTAGATCAAGATTTGACCGTTCATTAAACAGTTATACCTATAGTCTATAAAAGAATACGCCTATCTACGGCATTAAACCATGTCTCCCTCATCTGCATACTCTATATCGGACGCAACAACCCGTGGTCTCGGAGTCAGGAGTTCGCAGGCCTCTGTCACCACCTGAATAATCTTGTTCGCCTCAACCTTCTCCAACCCATGTCTGACACTATGATCCGGATGCCACCTCCTCATTGACTTCTTACACGCAGTTCGGATCTCCTTGTCGCTCGCGTCGTACGGTACACCCAGAGCTTTGAAGTAGTTCGGATAAGGATCAAGCCGATGCCACGCAAAGGTGCCAGGGCAATAGCGCGGGATACAGCGGTCTGTCAATATGTCAGCCAATTGGCCTATCTAAGAACCACAATTTAGCGAAGGGTGACATATACGTACCATTGGCGAAAGGTGAGGTGTGAGAGTCTTGATAAAGCTCCTGCCGTCGAAGGCAGAACTCAGCCGCAGAGCCGCTGGGATTAAAGTGGAAGAAGGCCGCATTGAGAAGGACGCCGCTCCAGAAGGTCTCCAAGGCTCTGAGGACCCAGCCAGCCCGTTTTCGAGTCCGCACGGTTGGTGGAATCCTGGTGTGGAAGTCTGTCTGAGTACCTACCGATCTTCTGAACCGGGAGGGCCTCGTTTGCGTAGCCACGGATACTCCTTGGGAGGGAGTTTGCGTGTCTACATCGCGGTACGCTGGTCTTGGTGCATTAATGTTGCCAAGCAGGGGCCTCCGGCCGGTTGGATACCTCCGTGTTACTCGTGGTCGAGCGGCTTCGTCTGCTGATGCAGCGCGTCTTCGGGGTGGCATTGTAAGGTAAATGTGCGAAGAAAAGCGTTCTCCCTGCGATGTTTGCTCGTGCCATGGCGGATAATAGCAATGTCTTTAAGAAGTATCAAGCATTGTACAAAGAATAGGTTTTCTCAATGAATGTCATATTTGGATCCGGATGCGGCCTTGTTGGCAATCGCAAGCGGTTTTTCGGAGAGCAAAAGGAACAGAGTTGCGATCTTCATTGTGTCAAACAATGGATCCTGGATCATAGCATAGATGTGCGATCTATCGTGGGCGCAACTGAGTGCTCCTAAGGAGGTCAGCATCTGACAGACAGCGACGTGCGTTGCGCAGAATGTTTGGCGCATGCTACTAGGTAAGACGCTTGGCGCTCGCCTAAGCTAAAGGTTTGGACTAACCAAATTCGGCGTCTTCCAAACATCCATGTTTCCACGCTTCATTGTCTCTCTCATGGTACAAGCAAACGCGGGACGACATAAAATACGTGTCAAGCTGGATGCAGGTGTGCGCTCTCAGGTAGAGCTATGGCTACCTCAATCTAGTAAATGAGGCCAGAACGGCATGGAACGCTTTGGTTAGCAAATAGATAGGTATATCAGCACGCTTCGTAGTAGAATTCGGTCGTGCTGTGATTAAGTGCCTAGGTACCTACGTGTATGTGAAGAACCAACCCACTTTGGCGGTTGCAAGGTGTCGACTGTACGCCTACAAAGCTTTCGACAATAGTAGTCGCGATTGTCGTTGAGCAACTACTGTACTTGAGCAATTGAGGATGCGATTCGGAGACGTCTGAACTAATTTCAAAGGCTACAGTCAAGACTCCAAAGCATCTCGTACCACCCAAGCGCCCATGTGTACCATCTCACGCTCCAGCTCATGTCCCTAATACTCAGCCTCTGCGCCTTCCTCGCCCTCGACAGAGTCGGCAGCCACCTCTTCATAGTCTCGCTCCAAAGCAGCTAAGTCTTCTCTGGCCTCCGAGAACTCACCCTCCTCCATACCTTCGCCAACATACCAATGTACGAACGCACGTTTCGAGTACATGAGGTCGAATTTGTGTGACAATGCGGACCAAGCCTCAGCAATGGCGGTAGTGTTCGACAGCATGCAACTAACAAGTTCATCAGTATTGACAGGACAAGAAGAGCCATATGCGGTAGAACTTACACTGCGCGGTTGACCTTGGCCAGGTCTCCGTTAGGCACCATCTGCGGCGGCTGGTAGCAGATACCAATCTTGAATCCAGTCGGGCACCAGTCAACGAACTGAATTGTGCGCTTCGTCTTCAGTGTGGCCACAGCCCCTTGGACATCCGTTGGCACTACATCACCGCGGTAGAGCAAGCAAGTCGCCATATACTTCCCATTGCGGGGATCGCACTTGACCATCTGGTTGTTGGGCTCAAAGCAAGACATTGAGATTTCCTGAACGGAGTTGGCCTCGTGCTGAGCTTTGGCAGCGGAGATAACTGGGGCGTAGGCGACCAGTGGGAAGTGAATGCGAGGGTAAGGTACAAGGTTGGTCTGGAATTCGTTAAGATCGACGTTGAGTGATCCATCAAAGCGAAGTGAAGCAGTGATTGAAGAGACAACTGTAAGACTATGTAAGCGTCGTCCTATGGAATTGCTTGCCATCTTACCTTGAGCGATAAGTCTGTTCAGGTTCTCGTAATTAGGCCTCTCGATGCCTAGGTTTCTTTTGCAGATGTCATAGATAGCTTCATTGTCCACCATAAAGCTGCAATCGGAATGTTCCAGAGTGGTGTGGGTAGTGAGGATGGAATTGTAGGGTTCGACAACCGAAGTCGCGACCTGAGGGGCAGGATAAACGCAGAATTCGAGCTTGCACTTCTTGCCGTAATCGACGGAGAGACGTTCCATCAGCAATGCCCCGAAACCAGATCCAGTACCGCCACCAAAAGAATGGAAAACTAGGAAGCCCTGGAGGCCAGAGCAGTTGTCGGCAACTCGGCGCACTTTATCAAGGACTTGATCAATCAACTCCTTTCCGACCGTGTAATGACCTCTGGCATAGTTGTTTGACGCGTCTTCCTTGCCAGTAATCATGTACTCGGGGTGGAAGAGACTGCGGTATGTGCCTGTTCGGACTTCGTCCACCACATTGGGCTCCAAGTCGCAGTAGATGGTACGGGGAACATATTTGCCATTGCCTAGGAGTGCTGTCAGCGACCCTCTTAAGATGGTTCTCAGAGGACATGACATACCAGTCTCCGAGAAGAAGGTGCTGAACCCATGGTCGGCATCGGCAGCTTTGCGCTCTTCGGTGAGGAACCCGTCGGGCTAACGTGAAATGACGCGTCAGTATAGATTTCTGAAACATTTGCTTAGATGTTCATACCTGGATACCGTGTTCAAGACAGTACAGCTGTTGGAGAACACGAAATTAGCATGTCGTTGCCTTGGTGTACTTGTGCCTCATGTGGAATTCCGGCAGCGGATTGAAAACGGGTGTTGTTTTTACCTCCCAACATGAGTTTGCAATTTGGCAACCAGCCTGACCAACTGTAAATGGAAAATCAGCATTGTTGTTTTGGGGGTGGAACAAAGTGGAGTGGACCACTTGTTTCGTTTTTGGCGGTCAAGGCGCGTGCAGAAACGTACCGTTCAAACTGATTATCTCTCTCATGATGCCTGCTTTGAGTATGAATCCAGAAGTCTGCTCGTGCGTATGTTGTTTTCAAGCACAATCAAGCCAAAGACGCTGTCGGTGCGGGAGCAAATGTCGAGATGTCGAAGGATAGGGAGGAGTTGAGATGTTTATTTGCGGGACATGTGGGAGAAGCAGGGACCAGGCGCCCTCGCCTACGCTAGCGCGGAACCGCGTTCTGCCTTCTCCATAGGACGGTCAAAAACAGTGGCCGAGCGAGAGAGCAGCCGCATCAGCAACAATGTGAATCGGATATACGTTATAATTGCTGCCAAGAAGTAGTCGTTGCGATATGATCCGGTGGATGTGGATACTGTTGTTTGCCTGCAGCATACTAAGCGTGTTTGCTAACACCGAGAAAACTATCTTTGTAGCCCCTAAAAGCATCGAAATCCCATCTATCCATCCTGGTTTAGATGATCTTAACTTAGATACATTATCACCACTGCAGCCGACACTGCGAACAGATCTCTCTGTCGCATTTCCGACTAAAGAAGATCCCAGAGGGTTACAGTCGTGGTACTTACTCGATGGATTAGAAGAAGGGCGCAGGTACGAGCTCCGCGTGTGCTGGGCAGCCACCGTGAGTCAACTCATGACCTTGCACAATCTGTCTATCGAGCGCTCCATCATTCTGCATATCCTAACGGCGGATTGTAGTCACCGACGCAGTTCTGGCTCTACACCCACCGACTGGAAACAGTCTTTGATACACCAGCTCTAATATCTGCACTTGCCAATTACTCTGAATCAAGACAGGGCGAGGTATATCAGAGAGACGTCCCCTTGGAACGTATTAGCACCCAGACGGCTGTTGGAGTCACGACCGCGCTTCCGTTTCTCCAGATCTACGCTGCTGCGGATTACTTCAGCACTAATAGGTCTCTTATGACAAGACCGCCACCAGTAGCTGTTGATATTAGTAAGTTGTTCCTTCTCATTCTTATTCTCTACAGCCCTCGATGGAAGTCTTACATGAGAGAGGTGGAAAATTGAAGAATCGGATGAGTTTGTTGAATACTCACCTATACCAAACCAATTTCTAGTGCTGTATTTAAAAGAGTCTAGCACCTGTTGCAACACTGATTCGGAAGAGGCCGTTTCACCTATATGATTGCCACCTTCCCTGCCCTTGAGGTGTCAAACTTCTTCCGGTTGCAACCAGATGGAGGTCTCAACTAATAGGCTCATTATTCCTAGTTCTTGATCCTTACATATTCAACGTATTCCCAGAGTCCCTTGGACCTACGGCCATTTACATCACGACTTTAGCGTTGTGCAGCTGGTTCCTGGGCAAATACATCTGGGTCTACTTGCAGGGTACGAACCCAAAATCCAATCGCCATACGGAGTGAAGATCACAGCAAGGACGCCTGAGAATGGCTTTTCCAGACAGCGCACCGCAACATATTTCGCATCTGAACTACCTACGCCACACGCTTCCTCCTGAGCTCCTCTTCTTCATCGTCGATATGCTCGAGCCCGAGGCATTCATCAGCTTGGGTTTTGCCTACTATCCACAGCTCCAAGGCCTCGATTTAGTGCCTCTCATGACGGTTGCGCGCATCAAACGCCTTAGCTGGACGTCACGTTCCCCCGGACGCTTGCTGACGTTGCCGCCAGAGCTTCTTCTGCAGATACTGCGCAATCTGGGTCCTAGAGATAGAATGGGATTTGTGCTTGCCAACTACCATGACTTGCTACTGATGCGGATTGCGCCGCCACTGACAGCTTGCACATTGCGGCAGCTGAGGCTGGCTTGCGCAGAATACTAATGACAAGTTATCATCATGGGCGTCCTCTAAAGCGGGCTGACTCCTCAACCAGTTGCAGCCTGGTACTGCAGCAGAGTCAAAATGATTGATGACTTCGCAGTACGACATCAAACGCAGAGAAGCAGAAGCATCTGTTATCGCGATTCATATGTCCGTCTGTTCCGCATAGCAACCGGCCACGGTTTAGGGAACCGTGGGAGCGATCTTAGGCATGTGCTGCTCGTGTTCAATTTGCTCGTGGGCGATTACTCTCAATAATGGCTTGTTTGATTGATTCGTGGGAGTGATACTCCATTTCTACAGACCAGGAAGGTGCGCATTGATTCACGCAACGCTGTAGAGGTCGCAAGTTCACGGTGTCACAGGCAAGGGGTGTTCACTGTTCAATTGGTTATTCGTATTGTGGATGAAGCTATCTACAAATGAGTGCTAGAACTGCCTAAAGGTGTCGACCGCTAAGCGAGGTCAGGTGACATGCCTGACAGCCTCCTCCCAAAGCAAACTTATTTAAAGTAAAGGTTGAAGAAAGGGAATAAGTATCGCTAGTAAGATAATATAGGGTGACTATAAATGTTTCCCGTCGCCTATACTCTTCTATATAATCTATAGGTATTATATATAAGTATAAAGATTAATATCTATTGCTCCCTATTTCCCTTTAAGCAAATAAATAACTATTATTAACTATAATCCTACTATAAAGCAATTCCTATCGCTTATCTATAATATAATAAAAGTTTAACCTTAGTATATCTTTATAATAATATTAGCTATTAAACTATTCCGCTATAGTTAACTACTAGTTAATTATTATTTAGTCTATTAGCTTAGCTATCTCCTCCTCTATTAATATAGGGAACTATTCTATAGGTATAGTACTAGTACTATCTTTATTATAATTTTTAAGAGTTATTTTAGATAGATTAAGGCGAGGAGATTTAGTATTATTAGTATTACTATCTATAGTATTCTTAATAGTAAGCTTAGATTTCTTTCTTAGCGCTATACTAGTTTAAATCCTTCTTAGTTTATATTTTCTACCCTTCTAGAATAGATTTAGTATAATTAGATTACCTAGTACTAGGTTAATAGTAATAGACCTATCTATCTTATCTTTCTCGTCTACTATAGCCTCCTCTAGTTCTTTATCTATTACCTTATACTTTTTATTTATTAATAATAAGAGTATAATAGCTTTTAGGGTAGTTAAGATAAGCTTATAATAGTTAAGCTTATTATAAAGGCTGTTTACCTCCTTATAAGACCTCTTTAAGTTATTAAGTAGGACTTCTATTCTCTTCTTATCTTCCTTAATTATTATTATATATAACTTCTAGAGTATATCTTATACTAAGTATAGGTATAGGCTTCTTATAGATACTTCTCTTACTACTTAGATATATATATTTATATTCTTACTAAACCTTATAGCTCTAATATCTTTAGGTTTCTTAATTACCTTAGTAACTATATCTAGTATCTCTACTTTTATATAAGGAGATAAAGTTAAGGGGTTAATAGAACTTAGGGCATCTTTAGGAGCTTTCTATTTAGCTTAATATTTACTATCTATACTACTTAGCTATCGTATATATAAGTTCACTCTTAGCTTTAGAGTACCTATATATACTATAATTAAGTAGGATATAAGTATATAGTTAGGATTCCTTTCTCTTCTAGTAGGGCCTATTAACTATTCTTAGAGTTATAGATCGTCCTATCTAAGCGCTTTATTAGTATACCTTAGGAACGGGTACTCTAGGCCTCTATTAGCTACTAAGTTAGTATATAGATAGCCCTTACTCTATTTACTACTAATATAGATATATTTATTAATCTCTTTAAGGCCTATTACCACTCTATAAGTTAGTATAGGGTTAGTAAACTTTAGAGTCTTACGTCTTTAGAGATCCTTAATAGCCTTTACTATATATACTATATCTATAGATACTATTATAAGGAGCTAGAAAGTCAGAGCCACTAATACTTAGGGCTATATAGATAGGGGCTATAAACTAGTTATTAGTAGTCTAGGTTAAGTCGCGCTCTATCTAATATTAGCCTCGCCACTACTATTAAGGGGTCCTAATATATTATCTTGAGCCTTAGGCTTAGTAGTAGGCTACTTATTCTAAGCTATTAACTATATTATAGAAGCGCCGGTATTAGTTAGTGGCTTAATTACCTACTAGTCTAACTAATAATTCATGGTATATTAGTTCTCCTCTTACTTTTTATAATCTACTAGAGCTATACTACTACTATTATACTATATAAACCAACCTATATTACTTATTACCTGTTCTATAATTATATTACGAATCTCTTCCCTAATATCTTTCTCTACTATATACTATACCTACTTAATAGCTATAGCCTATATAAAAGCCTCCTACTATATATATCGTCCTCCTAGTAATATATCTATAACTATAGTACTATAGAAAGTAACTAGTAAGTTTACTAAGAAGTCCGTATTACTTCCTAGTGCAGCTTTATTATTAAGTCTTCTATCCTCTCTAGTATACTCTCTTACCTCTTTAATTACCTAGAGGCTATATTATAGAATATCTTCTACTATCTTACCCTTTATAGAATATTCTAGGAGTAGGCTATCCTTATTACTAGCGTTAGTATTAACTACTATATCGTACTTATTATTATTATTTATAAGTCCTACTAAATTAGACTTAGATAGTTCCGCTAGCTACTTAGCTTACTTTTAATAATCTAGTAAGGCTAGTGCTACTAGTATAGACTAGATAGATACGCCTAGTATATTATCTTAAAGGTTTATATTAGTTATACTAGTTAGAGGTATAGAGTCTATAACGTATTAAGGTGGTAACTAAGTAAGATATAATTAGATAAGTTAGAGATTATAAAGTTAAAGAAGTACTAGTCTAGAGTTATATATAGAAGTAACTATACTATAACTAACACTAAGATCTAAGTTGATAATATTGAAGTAATTAAGTTATAGAATAATTAGATTAATAGATCTATAATAAAGTAAAGAGAGTTAAGGTGTAGGGTAGAGAGAATTATAACTAGTAGAAGTTAGAGGGTGAGGTTTTATAGATTATATAGGTTTATCTAGGTGCTAGTAATAATAGTAATAGTAAGGTTTAATAAGGTAATAGCTACCTCAACCTTTAAGCCTAAGTACCCGGCCTATAGTTAACTACTATATAGTAGCTATTAGTATTTTAAGAATACTAAGTGGTTATTAAAGCTTTACTATACGTAATATGCTTTATATATAGGCGCCGCTACTTATTACCTCTACTAAATTATTACTTAGGAATATCTTATACTCTACCACCTAGTAGTAGTATATAGCAAGAATCCTAGTACGCCTTATTATAGCGGTTAATAGTTACTACTAGCTAATAGTAATATTATTCCTAGGACCGCTTATCTATCTATAATCCTCTAGTAAGTTAACTGGTATCTAATAGTTATTATTAGTATTTAGACTATATAGGTAGAAATCGTTGCTAGAATTCTATTATATTACTCTCTTAGGGTTATATACTAAGTAGTAGTTAACTAACTTTATAAGAGGAGAATACTTTATAGCTTATAGTAGTAAGAGTAATAAATAACACCGTATAGCTATAATGCTTTTGATTATTAATAAAGCTATATTAATCTATTATTATAACTAGTAGATGCAGAAAATCTACCTATCCTACCCCCCCCCTTAAAAACATAGCTCTACCTCCCCTAATTAATAGACTAGTATATTACCACTTATATATAGTCTTATCTATATTCTAAACGTATAATTTCTTTCTTTATAGCCCCCTCTTATACTATTATAGGGTTAATACTAGTTCTAGTAACTCTATAATATAGTAAGGGAAGTCCTTAAATTGTTTGTTAAACTTTAAGTTAACTACTTTTAGCGCCTAATACTTAGCGCTATACTCCTCTCTTAACTTATTAGGGAATTCTATAAACTCCTATATCTACTCTTTATCTACTTTACTAGAAGAGGGATCTACTAGCTTAATATTAGACTAGTTATTATCTTCTAGCGGGATACCGTCCTAGACTTTCTATCCTTATAGAGTTTTCTTAGCTTTCTCTTTTATATTAGTTTCCCTCTAAGTAATATAAATCTTTAAGTTATTTAAGTAATACCTATTAATCTACTAGTTAGAGATAATATCACGTAGTACTCTAGACCTCTAATATAATAATAATTAGTCTAGTAGAAAAGGGCCAATCTAATAAGGTTAAAGCTTCTTTCTATATTATATATCTAGTAAATATTATCTTAATAGTACTAAATTGCCTAGCTATAGACTTCTCTAGATAGTATAATTAATTACTAACTACTTATATTAATCCTTAAGACGCTAGCTGATAGCTTATTCTCGAATTTTATCTAGTTTAGTAAGTTATATTTAGTAATTTCTCTTAGTAATATCCTTATTTATAATAAGAGGTTCCTATATCTTTATCTCTAGTAAGGCTAAGTAGACCTCTTCCTTTAGAGTATTTAGATCCTTAGGAATCTTTAGTTTAAAACCTAGGAGAAGTTCTAATAGACTAAATCCTACTATTCTTATTTAATAGAGGTTAATATAAGGCGTAACTATAGTATCTAATAATAAGTCCTAATTATAGATGCTATCTAGACTCTTCTATACTATAACTTATAGTCTATACTTAACTATCTATATATTTCTCTCTATAAGGCCTACTAAGGATAGATAACCTAGTAGAATATAGAACCTCCTAACCCCTATAGAGTTAAGGTACCTTAGGAATATATCTCCTATAAAATATAATCTATTATTAATATATATTACTTTTAAGTACCTAAATACTAACACTATCTTCTCTTAGTAGAAAACTAGTACTATAGTAGAGCTTACTACTAGTACTACTCTTATCTAGGTGTAGCGGCTAAAGTAGTCTACACCTATAAGTATATATCTATTCTCTCTTAGTATAATTAGAGTAAGAGGCCCTAGGAAATCTAGTATAATTATATCTAGTAGTTGAAGCTATAGTATAGGTAGCTAGTTAACTAACGGTCTTAGGGGTCCGATAAGTTGATATTTATAATAGCTCTAATAGTATTTTACTATATTAGTTACCCGACTTAGCTAGAAGATATTACTAATAATATACTTTAGGGTAATATAATTTACGAAATAGCTATATATATTATAGTATATCTAAAGGTGAGAGGAAACCTCGTTAGGATTAATATACTATAATAATTTACCGTCTTGCTCCCGGTATCCTAACTACTAGTTAGAGGTATAAACTAGAATAAATTGCTTCATATAGGTCTTAACAGCCTATATAGCTAAAAATTTAATCTCTTCCT
Organism: Lichenothelia convexa; assembly: GCA_021030975.1. Taxonomy (NCBI): domain Eukaryota; kingdom Fungi; phylum Ascomycota; class Dothideomycetes; order Lichenotheliales; family Lichenotheliaceae; genus Lichenothelia; species Lichenothelia convexa. The sequence continues at coordinate 21,487 of JAGFMK010000255.1, forward strand.
ATTCTACTAATATAACCCTATAACTAGTAATCTTATAAGTAATAATATCTTTATACTATAGGTTAAGGTAGTATAACTAAGTAACTAACTCTACTTCCTATATAAAATTATCTACTATAATCTCTTTAACTATATTATCTACTATATCTTCTTCTATAAGAGCTATAAGTAGTATAGAGAACTTATTATAGTCTATATCTTATTAGGAAGGATAGACTCTATAGTTTATATAAGATAAGCCGTCTATAATACACATGTTCTTACTAGAAATATAAATAATTTTAAAATCATACTCACTAAGCTTATACTACTATCCTATAATATAGCTATATAAATTATCTTTTAGTAAGATTCTAAGAAGAGCCTAATAGTCTATATAAAGTTAGATAGGGTACTATAAGCCTAGGACTAACTAACGAACTTCCTCTAGATAGCGTATAATTATAAGTACCTCTTTCTTAGTTATATAATAGCGCGTCTCTATTAGTAATATTATAAATAAGAGAAATATCACGATTAAGTAGTGCTCTAGGCTAACGTCTATAATTAATATTCTAGGTAGATAATTTAGAAGCTAAATAAGAACTCTACCTAAGCCTATACCTAATATATTAGTAGTAAGGTAATACTAGTAAATAAGAGTACTACTATTAACTGTGTTTTTATATATAGCCGTCTTAACCGCCGCAAAAGCTTACTAGTAGTAATTAGTCCATTTAAAACCCTATTTTAGATATCGCTAATGCTTCTTCCTATTCTCTTTATACTCTATAATTTCCTTAATTACTATAGTCTTAATTTTGCTTATTAGATTAGCTTAACCTAGGATAAGAGATTTTAGCTATAGTAGTATATAGTAAAATCTTAAGACTTCTACTTTATATAAGGGTATTAGAAAATCTTATATTACTATAACTTTATCTATAGATAGCTATAAACCCTCCTTAGTATACTAATACCCTAGGACTTTTAATTCACTAATAAAGAATTTTAATTTTAAAAGTTTAAGCGTAAGTTATACCTATCCTACTTATAGGAAGTAATAGTAATATAGGAAATAGTAGAGGTTTATAAAGGTATTTAAGCCTCCTATATTATTATCTATAAAATAAAAGTAAAAGGTTACTCCTTCGTCTATCTTAGATAGTATTAGCTTAGGACTTAGTTTTAGAATTAGGCCTAATATTAGATCTTTAAGGCATATATATATTAATAGAGTACTAGATAATCTCTAGCCTATATATTTATATATTAGCTAGCCTATTAGTAATAGAAAAGCGGTCTTATAGGCGTGCGGCTTATATATTAGTACTACCTAGTAGCTATTAGATGCGTCTATACTAAAGAGATATTTTATATAGAGTTAGGAGATGTTATTAAGGATCGGCTTAATTTGCTTTATAGGATATATATTCTTAATAGTTATATTATTAAGAGGCTAATAGTTATATATAATCCGATACTATCTATTATCTCTCTTTACTATCTATATTTAATAGGACTAAGGGAAGAAGCAGGGGGTAATCACGCCTACTTCTATTATTGCTAGTAATATTACCTTCTAGAATTCCTTCTCCTTTAGGGAGTAGAGCCTATCTATTATTATCTATAGTTTCACCCCTTTAACTATAGGTATTTAGTACTTAATAAGATTAGTAGCTAGGATATCTTATATTAACTAGTAAAATAGATCTTACTCTATATATAATAGACGCTTAACTTATCTCTACTACGCTTCTATTTCTACTATATTACTAATAAGCTATAGATAGTTATCCTAGAGCGCCCTATTAACTAGTAATTTACTATCTAGCACTAGCTCTCTTTAGAATATATTTAGTTATTACTCTATAGGGAATCCCACCCTCTATAAAAATTCCTACTCTTCTTCTTTAATACTTACTATATCCTATTTTACTTAGGGTTTAGATATATACTTTACTCGCTTCTAGATCTCCTATACTAGGGTAATAATTTCCTATATAAAGGTAATACTATATATAGGCTCACTATACTTATCTTTCTAGCTTTCTAAATATTCCTAAAACTATAGCGATACTCTAAATTCCTATATAAATACCATGTCTTTAGGGTATTTATAAATAACTTATAATTTCTTTAATAAGAGTTTTAAATCTTATAGTCTTATATAAACCTACTAGTACTACTATAATAGCTGCAATCTAGTAGGTTTCCGGGTATAGTGTAATAGTTAACTCCTATAGTTAAAGCTAGGCTAGCTATAGATATTTCTTCTTCTACTACTAATATTTTTATAAATATTATATAATTAATACTTTATTGCTTAGGTTCTAATATCCTTAAGATTCTACTATAATTATACTAGGTTATAGAGATATATAGATTAATTTAGGAAGTTTTAAGCTTATATACTCCTTTAGTATTAGTACTAAATTAGTAGTTAACTATATCTAAGCTAACGCTATACTATTACTAGGATGGTATAAATCTATAGCCGGGGCCCTATTATCTACTAGTACTTTTAAGCCTTATATTAGTAGGCTTTACTATAAATTGGCGGTTAACCGTTCCCTTTAGTACTCTACTTAACCCTCTATTAATTAAATCTTTAAATTATTATAGATAGGCTACTTACTATATAGTTAGGACTATATATAGAAAGTTCTCAACTATTATACTACTATATATAATAGTTGACGCTTATAACTCCTATCTATAAATCCTCTTTAATTAACTTTATCTACTTCTTTAATTTAGCCTCTTAACTTATATCACACTAGAATTATTAGAGGTAGTCGTCTCCTCTATTATAGTAGTATCTCTTATTCTTCCATCTATAATTCTACTACTACTATATAGGTCTTAGTATTACGAAATACTATATCCTTAATACTAACTTTTTATAATAAGAGTACTCCCTCTAGATTCTAAGTACTACTAGTAAAACCTAGAGTTTTTACTAACCCTATCCTTTTCTCTTATCTTCCTTACTTAGCTAATCTCTATAATCTTCTCTAGCTAACTAAGTGTAGTAGTTACTATAAGGGTGCCTTTATAACTTAAAGTAGACTTAGTAGAAAGTCTGTCTAACTAAGGTTATATTATAATTATTAATTAAGGTTAGATGAAAGGTAAAGTGAGATATATAGACTTCTACTTGCTAAGAAATTCTTTCTTAGTAATTAGTTCTTAAATAAATACTATTATAAGCTATTTCTATAGCGCGGCTAGATAGATAGTGACTCTTATATATACTACTAGCTAGGTATATTTATTTACTAATAACCTACCTTAGTACTATATGTAGCTATTATAGTTAACTAATAGTTAAAATTTTTATCTAGTATACCTTTAAAGGTTAATAACTAGGGTCTAGTAGCTATAGCTATACTATAGAAGGATATTATAGATATATAGATAGTGGGCTGTTTCTTAGCGGCTAATACCTATTAGGCTAATACGTCGCCGTTCTTATAAATAGATATTAAAGTAGCTACTTTTATTAGCCGCTGTAGAGACTACGTCTATTCTTCTTCTAAAGTAGTATCTAATAAACTCTAGTATAATTAGTAGCTATTAAATAGTCCTTACTATTCCTAGTTACTAGAAGTTAGAGTAGAGCTATTAGGAGTAGCGGTCTAACCTAAGTAAGCTAGTTTAGTAAATTAATAAGAGGATATTTATATAGAGGATTACAATTAACTGCTAGTTAAATAGCTTAGAATTCTAGAGTCTAGGTGACTAAGGGGCGATAATTGGGGTGCTAGCGTCTATAATACTAAGTATCTACTCCTAAGAGGAGATAAAGTTATAGGTAATAAGGTATTAAACTAAGTTGCTTAACTATTCTAATAGCGGTTAACTATTAAGGAATCAATATATTCTAAACGGTTAGAACTTAGGGATAGTGTTAGTATAGATATAGCTAACTGTTTTCCCTTGGATGTTGCTAGTTTCCTAGTATCTAGTAATTAAGGTAGTAATGCTAATCTCTAGATACGGAATAGAGTAGTAGAACTAAGGCTTAATTAATACTTCCTAGGCTAAACTATTATAATCTACTAGAGTAGCTGTTAGCTAGTAGATAAAGTCCTACTAGAAAATATAAGGTAGGATAATAGTAGGGTAGTAGTTATAAGGATAAGGAGGTATAATATCTTAACTAGGTATAGAATAGCTAGGTTTTTATTACGATTTGATACTAGGGCTAAGGTTTAGGGTTGGGATTATTATTAGACCGAGTGCTGGAAGCCTATAAAGGGTTTTCAGTCCGCTTCGTGTATTCTAGCTTTCTCTCCTTACGCTTCGTCTTGTCTATCTAGCTAGGTATTACCTACAGATAATCTATAGTCTCTATATCTACTCTATATTCTAGTCTAGGATTCTAGGCTACCTAGCTACCAACCTTAATATTATAAAGCGTCTATCTACTCTACTACCCTAGATAGATACTAGGTCCTAGGACCTATCTATCTACCGCAGCTCTACTATAGCAGCTATACTTTCTAACTTAGTTACGCTATATCCTACTAAACCTAAAGCTTTCTATTCTATATTTTATAATAACCCTAAATATCTATGGACAATTGTCTTATCGCTCCGCTCCCTCTATCTTAAAGTCTCTACTTAGAACGGTCAACTCTAAACAGAAATTCAATCCCTATATAAATAAGGCCAATAGCTTTAGATAAACAACTAGACGACTCTCGAATATAATATCCAACTCTAAGCCGATATCTAAAACCTCTAAGGTCGACTTTAAGCTTCCCGCATGGCTATATAGACTTCTACTAGTACCTCTAGTTAATCCTTCCAAGCCTCTATTCTAATACCAGTCTTAGTAGCTTCTACTAAGATTACACTTTCTAAACGCCTCCCTAACCCTATAGAATTTACTAGCAATTGTTAAGACTTTAAACGGTTTAAGAGCCAGGTTTTTAATAAAATAACAGCAAATTCAGATTAGTATTCTATAGTATAATAATATATAGTTTATATCTGTAGTTGTCTGTCTAAGGTTGCCTATACTTAGGTCTTATCTTATATTAAGGAGGGGATTATTGCTTTAAATAACTACTAAGATATCCTAAATTTACTAGAAATAGCTTTTAGTGATCTAAACCATGTTGTAAATGCCTAAGTTAAACTCTTCCAATTACGTTAAAAGAACTAAGAGTTTAGTACCTTCTTTATAGAGTTTTAATATCTATATCTAGAAGTAGAATACTCTAAAAGTGCTCTAGTAGTCCTACTAGAGTAGAATATCTCCTAGGAGTTATATACCTTACTTATCTTAAGTCTACCACTATTATAAGAATTTACGGCCTTTATTAAACATTTATAAGAGCTTAACAACCGTCTACGTCAATTCTAGGCTCCCCCTAGATAACTATCTAGGCCATTTAATAATACCCTATTCCGTCTAAGGTCCCCTAGTCCTATTATTCTGTTTATTCCATTTCGTCCGGCTTTAATTTCTCTACAGACGCCTATTTCTACTATAGGGCTAATAGACCTATTATATACTAGAGGCCGTTCTAAGGTTACAGACTTAGAACGGGAGTGCTACCGCTAGTAAGTTCTTTATTTTTATTATAGTGGTCAGCATATAAGAATAAATTACCTAAACCAACCCCGCCGTTCTAGTCCTAGTCCTTCATGGTATTCCCGTTCGGTATCACTATAGTGGTCCTATACCTAAGTTACTATATTATATTTAGTGTCCCCTATAGTCTAAAACTCTACGGTCTAGGTTCTATATCTACCTACACCACTAAAGGCTAGTTTATATTAGACTAGTCCTAGATATCCTAAGAGCCTAAGATTAGGAAATGGTGTGCCCCTAGGAAGAGTCTCATCTAGGGACTAATAAGTATAAATTCTATATCCCTTACAGAGAAAGAGCTTTATAGTAAAAGCTCTATCTATAACTATAAAATCACCATGGGAATAAATACGTTTTATATTCTAGCCCTTTATAATACTAGTGCTGCTTACTATGCTTTAATTAATAAAGACTACGTCTAAGATAATAAGATACCTACGTTTAAACTTAAAAACCTATAGAGTGTTACAGCTTATAATAGTAGAGTTATTTATAATACTCTAATAACTACTATCTAGGTTTCGTCACTTATACTAGGAGACTCTAAGTCCTATTATAGAGAAAATAACGCTGTCTTACTTGTTACTAAGCTATCTAAGTATCCTATTTCTATAGGAACTAAATAGTCTCATGTCTATAATTCTACCTATAGAGGTGGAAACTATACCCTACAATTTATATTAGATTATTATAAAGATTATTATAATATTTCTAAGTCACCTGTTATGCCCTACGCTATTGTCCAAGCACCTATATCTTACTATAGTCCTAGTAAAGGGGATTTAATCTAGAGACCTAAGAAATCTATGTCCTTTTATCTACACCAAGTTGGGTTAAATATACCACATTCTATTCTTTACTAAGGGGGTACTTCTAGATCTAAGAAACAAGTCTATTAGTGGGACTAAGATATCCTATAAGTACCTAAGCTAAAGAAATCAAATATAAAGAAGCTATACTAAAAAGCTGTCTGAAATCTTACCTATCTACTACTAAGAAATCTATCTATACACCACTAAGGTACTACTAAGAATTAAGACTCCCCTACTCTAGACGTGGCATAAATAAATGCAGTAGTATTTACTATATTAGCATGTTATAGGACTTGTGAAATATTCTCGGTTACTATAGTAGATATTAAAAAGGCTCTCACACCTAAACCCAATGTGGATTTAAAGACGTTGCTACCTAGGGAGCTCTATAAATTTCTACTAGTATTCTCTAAGTAGGAGAGTGACTAGCTACCTCTATATAGAGTCTACGATTATAATCTAGTCCTTAAACTAAATTCTAAGCTCCCTATATTAAGTCTCTATAAAATATCCTAAGGAGAACTCCAGGTCCTATAGAAATATCTAGATAACTATCTATAGAAGGGGTTTATCTATCCTAGTTTATCATCTATTACTTTGCCTATTCTATTTATTAAGAAACTAGGTAGTAGATTACGGTTTTATATTGACTACTATAGTCTAAATAATATTATAATTAAGAATTAATATCCTTTACTATTAATCTATAAGACGTTAAACCATCTATTAAGAGCTAAGTACTTTATAAAGCTTGACGTAATTACTGCGTTTAATAGGATTAGGATTAAAGATGGTTAAGAATGGCTTATAGCTTTTAAGATATATTTTAAATTATTTAAATACCTTATTATACCCTTTAAACTAGCCAATGCTCTAAGTATATTCTAGTATTATATTAATAATATCCTCTTTTAATATCTAGACCGCTTCTACACGGCCTATATTAACGATATCTTAATATATAGTAATTCACTAGAAGAATATAAAGAGTATATCCGCTAGATCTTAACTAAGTTATAGGCCGTGGGCCTCTAAGTTGATATTACTAAGTGTGATTTCTATATTTAAGAAGTAAAATACCTAGGACTAATTATCTCTATATCTAGAATTAAGATAGACCTATCTAAGATATAAGCTATAATAGACTAGCTAATGCCTAGGAATATTAAGGACGTCCAATCCTTCCTAGGCTTTATAAACTTCTATCGACGTTTTATCTATAGCTTTTTAAGAATTATCTAGCCACTTTACCGCCTAACTAGGAAGGATATTAATTTTAAGTGGATAGATAAATGCTAGGAAGCATTTAATAAACTAAAGACGGCATTTACTATAGCACTAATTCTAGTATATTTTAACCTAGATCTAGAATATATTATTAAAATAGACGCGTCTAACTTTATAATAGCTAGAATCCTATTATAGAGGGGTCTAGACGGTATTGTCAGGAGAAACACCTAGATATTTAGTTAATAGGGTTAGATTAAATAAAGCTATTAAAAGGTAACGAAAAGGAAGCTATTGAGGTGGATTTAGGATATAAACACATGCCGCTAGAACATTATTCTTCCACTCTAATAGCCTTACCCTCTATTTCTATCTATCTAGCTCTGCTTCCACTAATCCGTCGATAGATCTGTCGATATTCGTCACACTACCCCCCTTGTATTAAGCTTCGTCTGCGAAGCTTGTTTCGACGTCAGGCTTGCCTTCTTAGGGTATCGTTAGTAGAATTCGTTAAGGATGTCTTAGGCGTTTGCGAAGTTTACCGCTAGATACTATGAGGGATCGGGTGGGTGATCTACCTAACTGGCGCGGTATTAGAGCTTTCCGCAGCTGATATAGCTGTCGATAATATCGTCAACCTCCTATTCAGACTTATTATCAATAATAATTAGTGGGGCGGGAACGGGGATCTGCCCGGGGATCAGGTCGTCTGCCACCGGCCTTAGTAGGCTAGTATAGAATCGGTTATCGATGTGCATGCTGGTTGGTAGATCGAGTTTATAATCGCTAGTACTAATGAGGCGTCTGATGCGGAATGGTCCTTCTTGTTTATGATCTAGCTTCTTTAAAGGCCTCTAGGTCTTGACGTTCTTGGTCGATAACCATACTAGGTCTCCCACCTAGTAGGCTGGTGCTAGTATGCGGTGTTGGTTGGCGAAGTGTTCTTAGCGTTTCTAGGCCAGTAGTATCTGCTGTCTAACTTCTTCAGTAATAGACGACATCTTTTACACTAGTACTAGGCTTCTTTAAGTACTAAGTCGTTCCTGTGCCGTCTGGTTGGGATTCTGGGCGCTAAGATTAAAGCTTATTTATAGGTGGTACCTATAATTAGTAAAGAAGGGTGTTGTCCTTATACTGGCCGATTTAGAGTTGTTGGCGGTAAACTCGGCTATTAGTAGCTAATTAGCCTAGTTATCTTGCTAGTAGGCGATGTAGGCGTGAAGGTATTATTCTATACCCGTATTAGCGTTCTCGGTCTAGCTGTCTATCTCTAGGTAATAGGCTGTTGACAGGCGAGTGTAACGCTTAAGGGGCGAAACCCCTGATGGTAGCCACCGGGCTCGGACGGGATAGCAAGGGACAAGTAACGTATTCGATATAAGCAAGGATTGCACAAGGAGGAGCGTCTGCTATAACAGCAATAGGCACTAGGTATATTATAGCACAAGTTGATTAGACTATATAAGTGAGTTGAATTAACCAATAGTGAACCATAGTGGTTCCCTATTGTGACTATATACTTAGTTAGTCCCTTATAAGAACTACTATCCTCTTTACCCGCTGAGGGAGCTAAGGGTAAAGCTGCCTCCTTACCCGCTAAGGGTATAGCGGCACCTTTCCTATCACGTGCTAGGGTTTATAGGCGCTACGTTTATAGAGTTATACGCCTATAGATTATACTATTCCTTACTAATTAGTCTGTATTATCTCATGCCTGATACCTTCTCCTAGGCCTAACTATAACACTGCCTCCCTCTTTAAAGGTTTCCTTATCCTAAGGAACTAAGACTTATAAGCTTCCTCTCGTATAGTTATGTACTATACCTCGTTAGAAAATTCGTGCTACTAGGACTAATCGGCTTATAGCTCGCTAGATATTGTCTGAGATTGTCGCAGTAGACATTATACCTCCTTACTCTTAGTGCACCGCGTCTAAGGAGCGATGTTATTTATACACTGGTAATAGTGCTTGTATTTAGTGTATAGCTCTTAGTTATAAGTATAATTTATTCCTTACAGCTGAGGATAGTAGGTTACTTCCCTTTATACTCATTTCTTCTAATCGCATTTTTTCAGCGTCTATAGCACTTAGCCACTATACCTAACTTTCTAATTAATACTATAGTCTCTAGAAGCAGATCGCTGCGCTGAAGTCGAAGGCCTTAAAGGTGAAGAAAGAGATATAGTAGATTCGATTAAGTGCTGAGGATTCCTTATCGCGGGATAATATAATATAGGTAGAGGAGGATTTTACTGAGTTAATGTCCTCCTATTTGGATAGGCGGAGCTCTATTATAGCTCTAAGTGGTCTGGAGATAGATTTTAGGGAGATACCGTTTCCTGAACTTGGTGGTGGTCCTAGTACCTTTTAGGCTGGTGGTTTTGGCGATCCTGAACCACTGCCTGGTCCCTTAACTAATACTGGCGGAGTAACCGCCAGCAGTTCTTCAGGTTTTTAACTAGCTCCTATATATTTTCTAAGTCTAGGTACCCTTTCCATTTCACAAGGTACTATTTTTTGCTATAGTGCCGTCGTTTATCTAAAATTAACTCGACCTTATATTCCTGTATTTATATCTCGTCGTCTAGGAGAATCAATCCTGGTGGTTCTGCATTAGGTGGGGCTGGTTCTAGAAGTGATTTATAAAAGACTAGGTGAATCTGTATTATCAGTAGTAACTTAAGTCGAAATGTAACTGGTCCTAGGACCTTGGATATTTCAAATAGTCCTAGCTTAGTGTGGTCTAATTTGCTGCTTAGTCTCTGTGTTTTAACGTTTTTACGGCGAAGGTAGACGCTATCCCCCTCTTTAAGATCGGGTCCACACGATCTATATTTATTAGCTTAGATTATTGAACGAGCTACTACGAGAGAAAGTTCCTATTTTAGTTGGTCGTGAAGTGTAGAAACCTCTAAGTATTATAGCTGTACCTGTTCTATATACGCCTCTATTATACGTGTCTTATAGTGTAGAGTTAGGTATCTTCTATAGTTTGTAAAGAATAGTGTTTCCTTTGTTGTCTAGTTTATAGAGTTATTGTACACAAATTGTGCTAAAGGTAGTAAGGTCATCTAGTTATTCTGTTTATAGTTGACATATACGCGTAGGAATTATTCAAGCGTTTAATTAAGTCTTTCAGTTTGTCTATCTATCTATAGGTGAAACGCAGTCGATATTTTATATTTAATTCCTATAAGTGCTGTGAGTAAAGTCCAGAATTTTGACGTAAATAGTTTGTCTCGATCTAAGATAATTTCCTTAGGTGCTCTGTGTTAAGCTATAATGTTTCTATATAGTAGAAATAAAAGGTCTTACGCGTTATAAGAGTGTACTATAGGTAAAAAGTATGTGTATTTAGTAAGTCGATCTATAATAATATATATTATATCGTATAGCGTTGTGTTTCCTGGTTCCTTTAATACTGGTAAACCAGTGATGAAGTCTATAGCAATGGAGTGCCATATGCCCTCTAGTGGCGATAGTAGTTATAGGAGCCTATATAGTTGATGTTGTTCGTTCTTGCTTCTCTTATAAGCGTCATAGATGTTGATAATTTTCTCGGTCTTCTTCTATAGCTTAGGAATGTAGTAAGTTTATTAAACTTGTTCTATTATGCTTCTAATTCCTCGGTGACCGTGATTGTAGATCTCTTAGATCAGTTTCTCTTGTTTAACCGCTAGGATATAAACTCGGTTATTAACTATGATAAATCTATTGTTGTCTTTCTAAAATAGCGAGTTTTCTTGCTGCGCCAATTGAGCGACTTTGTCCTTTTTATATCCTGCCTTGATTTGTGATGCTCATGGTGTTTCTTCAATAATAAAGATTATTAATAGTAATTAATAGTTATACAGTAGTATACTATCTTCTTATTAGTTAAAGATTATATATAAGACCTGGGTCTTGTTTTTAATATAATCTGATCGCCTACTAAGGGCATCAGCTTGATAATTCTCAGATCCTTTCTAATAGGAAATATAGTAGTTAAAATTGGCTAACTCCTCTGCCTATCTTGTCTGTCGTCTGTTCAAGACTTTCGTACTAGTAAAGTACATCAAGTTCTTATAGTCTATAATAATATATACTTAATATTTTGGTATAGTGCAGTAGATTTTCTAATATTTTATTGCTTCAACTATTACAAGTAGTTCCTTATCGTAAATATTATAGTTGAGTTCTAGAGCCGTTATAGTTTATGAGTAGAAGGCGACAGGATAAAGTTTTCCTTCTTCGTCTGGTTGATTTAGGTATACTCCTATAGCGTAGTCTGACGCGTCTATCTCGATAGTGATCACTTTCTTATAATTAAAGGTATAAGGATAGGTGCTATAGTAAAGAGTTCTTTCATCTTCTAAAATGCTAATTCCTAAGATTCGGCCTATATGAAAGGCGTTTCCTTCTTAGTCAGCTTATTTAGAGCCTTAGTAACTCTAGAGTATCTACTGATAAATCTCCTATAAAAGTTTCCAAAACCGAGGAAAGATTGAATATCTTTCACATTTTTTGGTGTCGGCTATTCCTTAATGGCTTTGACCTTCTCGTCTGATATTTATATCTTATTAATTATAATAATATAGCCTAAGAAGTCAGTTTATTAAATGTGGAATTTGTATTTTGCAAGTTCCACACGTAGGTTATACTAATTAAGTTTCTTAAGTACCCATTTGACGTGTTCCTTATGTTCTTCTAACGTCTTAGAAAATATAATGATATCGTCTATATATATAAGAACAAAAATGTCTAGATTCTCTCTTAAGATATTATTGATATACTTTTAGAATATTACTAGTGCATTGGTGAGTCTGAAAGGCATTACAAGGTATTCGTATATACCTAAAGGTGTTTTAAATACTATCTTCCACTCGTCTCCCTCCTTAATCCTGATAAGGTTATATATACTTCAGAGGTCCATCTTTGTGAAGTATTTGGATCCTCTCAGTTGGTCTAGTATATCCCTAATTAATAGGAGTAGATATCTATCCTTCTATATGATTTCGTTTAGGAGTTAATAGTTGATAACTAGTCTGAGCTTTCCTCCTTTCTTCAGGACGAAGAATAAGGAATAAGCCACTAGCGCTTCCGATTTCCTGATAAATCCTTTTTATAAAAGTTTATTGACGTACTTATTACATTCTTCTCAGTGTAATAGACTTATACTATAGAGCTTAGTTCCTCTTAGTTGTTTATCTGGTAATAGTTTAATCTTATAGTTCTATGCTGCGTGTTTCGGTAATTCGTTCTCAGCGTCTTCTTTAAAAACTTACTCGTATTATTTATACTTATTTAGTAAAGCCGGACCTGAGTTATTAGTACTTACTATGCTGTATACCTCCTTTACCCGTCTATACGTTCTATATAGGAAAATATTCTATTATAGGGTGGCCTCGTCCTACTGTCCTTTCTCTTCTTATAGAAGTGACAAGGTCTTATAGTTCCGGTTTAATACTCTTGCGTCGCAAATCGTAAATTTTGTCAATATACTCCTCTATCTAGGTGAGTAGGTATCTAGGAACGGTGTTCCTAGGATAACCTGACAATTTCCTGTATTAGTGACATCTAGCACCACTCGTTCTCTAAAATTCTCTATTCTTATAATTGTTCTAACTTTATATATAACAGTGCCGTTCTGATATGCCATTTTTAATCTATTAGCAACTTAAAGCTGATAGGATTTTATCTTTTTCTATGTTTTTTCTTGAATTTTCTGGGCTGTTTAATAATAAATATAGTTCCCTATTACTCCTGTGTCTAGCATAATTATAACCGGTACGCCATTGAGTAAAGCCTTTATTCTCTCCTGCCTATACCTCTAATTGCTTAATATATAGTAAAGGCTAGGTAAGGGGTTCTTGGGCGTGTTTGTCGCATCGACTCCCCTATTATTATTACGATAATATCGTTTTCTGATTGTCGTAGTATATTAATTAGGAACCACCAGATGTGAATATGTTCTATAATGAACCTTTGACGCTCGATATTTGCTCGTTCGACTCCAATTCTGATTGTATTTATTGCCCAATTGTCCTCTTCCTATATTAGGGTTACAATAATCTATCTAGGGTAGATAATTTACCACGTTCCTAGATTAACAAGTAGGATTATAAGTCGATAGGAGAAGGTGGGTTCTTCTTCTTCTTCAGTGATTTCCCCTTCTTCCTTACTTTTACTATTTTAGTTAATAATATTAATCTATACTAATGTCTGTTGCAGTTCGTCTTCTTCTTTAATAGTATAATTCTCTAGGGCTGCTAGCTCTAATTCATCATTATCTATTGAGTCTATAGTGGGTTTATTTTTATATATTCTATAAATAGCATAAAGCTTTTTCTAGAAACCTGGCTTCTTTCTTTTCGAAGTATAGTAATCTTTAGCTCTGTGTCCTTCTTTGCCATAATAAAGGCAAAGATTATTATCAAGTCAGTATTGTCTGTCTTTATCCGATAGTTTTCCTATATACTTCTTCTAGAATACGCTGAGATCTTTTTTGTCTAGATCAGTTCTCTTATATTTCCTAGAAGTGTTTAGGGTCCATATAGATTTGAATCCTCCGCGTTCTCGTTTTCTCTCCTAGATTTATTAGTCTAATTTAATAGCTTAAATCCTTATACTGTAGAGATTTAAAGGTCGCTCTCTATAAGCGAGTTCGTCCTTCACCGAGTCGTTTAGTCCCTAATAGAATTAAAGTGTAAGCCCCTTATCGTTAAGTCCTATAAGATAAGTATACTATATAAACTTCCCAGTATACTGAGATGCTAGAGCGCTACCTTAGTACAGTCATTAAATCTTGTACTAGGCGTCTCTTTTTAGGTTGCCTCCCCTATATATATCTTGGAGTGCCTAGTAGAAACCTATATAACTGCTAAACAGTCGTTGTGTTTCGTCTCTAGCCTGGTTCCTATTCTGCAAGTAGTCTTATAGGAGTGGGGAGAACCACTAAAGTGGCCCTCCTTTAAGATAAGCTCCTATAAACATGACCTTCTTGACATTGGTGTTAAATGCTTAGCCAGAGATGATAAAAGATAGTTTACATAGTGTAAGAAAGGGTTCTAAGGCGGTTCGATCCCCTTAGTAAGCCTCGATCTTCACAAGTGAATTACTATTGGATATATTAGTATTCCTTAGTATTGGTTCTTGGTTTCGAGTCTTAGTACTACCGTCTATGCTCGTAAAGGTTCGAGTTAAGTTACGAAGTAGTCCTAGGTTAGTTACTTTATTGTGTTGAGACGACTTCTTCTCAACCTTATTTTCTTTATTATAAGGTTTAGTAATAGGTAGGCTTTGTACTAAGGTTGTTAGACTTGTTGAACGTTTTGGTATCCTGCGTATCTCTTCTTCTTCTAAGTCGCTAGATAAGGATATATCTTTTAATAGTGTCTTGGATTTTAAGTCAGTCATAAAAGATAGTGTAATATATTATTCCTTTATCAGTTGCTATTTGATTTATTAATCGGTTAAAGTGTAACGCTCAAGGGGCGAAACCCCTAATAGTAGCTACCGGGCTCGGACGGGATAGCAAGGGACAAGTAACGTATTCGATATAAGCAAGGATTGTACAAGGAGGAGCGTCTGCTATAACAGTAATAGGCACTGGGTATATTACAGTATAAGTTAATTAGACTATATAAGTAAGTTGAATTAACCGATAGTGAACTATAGTGGTTCCCTATCATGACTATATACTTAGTTAGTCCCTTATAAGAACTACTATCCTCTTTACCCGCTAAGGGAGCTAAGGGTAAAGCTACCTCCTTACCCGCTGAGGGTATAGCGGCACCTTTCCTATCACGTGCTAGGGTTTGCAGGCGCTGCGTTTATAGAGTCACGCGCCTATAGATCGTGCTATTCCTTGCTAATTAGTCTGTGTTATCTCATGCCTAATACCTTCTCCTAGGCCTAACTATAATAGTGAGCGTCTATTCTAAGTATATAGTAGAGCGTTTTCCAAACGAGAGAGATAAATTATGGCCCTTAATCTGATACTATTGATTAGGGTAAGCCGTGGATCTTCTAGACGTTGTTGATTAGTATATATACTAGTGCTTTAGCGGATATACCGCCTTCTTAATCAGTTAAACAAGCGATATAGTGTCTTATCTTAGTTAAACAGTCTATAACGACGTATATAGCATTGTTACCCCAGCTTTCAGGTAGTCCCGTGACGAAATCTAGTAATAGATCTGCCTAAGCGCGCTCGGGTATCGGTAGCGGCTTGAGTGCTCCCTAGTACTAGGAGCAGGACGGCTTGATTCGCTGGTATATATGGCAGTTCCTAACGAATTGTTTGATACTAATATCTATCCGCGGCCAATAGAAAAGGCGGCTAGCCAATTCGAGTGTCTTGGCGACTCCTAGGTGCCTAGCAGCGGGTTGTTTATAACAGTCCTAGATTATACGTAGATAGAGGCTAGTGCTTTCTAGAATTAGGTGTCTCTCTCTATACTATATAACGTTGTTCTCAACATGATACTCTAATAGGCTAATCTTCCTTAACTAGTAGATACCGTCTTCTAGCTATTTTCGGATTTCTTAGCATAATAGATCGTCTTTTTAGGCTTAGATGATCTACTAGAGCAACGGAAGCAGGGGATCGATAGTATCCTAGGGATCGGGCGCGTTTGTAGCGTCTAATACAGCAAGCTATAGTTCCTTTTAAATAAGTAGATTAAGATTGGCTAGTTTAAGTACTATTTGCCGCTGGAAGTATTGCCGTTTGTTATTATCGTGCTTAGGACGGTCTCCCACTCGGTGGGTAAGTGCGTCAGCCTTCCTATTTTAACTACTAGGGCGGTATATAATAACGAAGTTATATCGAGATAGAAATTCTGCCCAGCGTGCCTGGCGACGGGAAAGAGTCTTTATTATTATAAAGTACTCGAGGCTTTTGTGGTTAGTAAGGACTTTAATAGGAACCCCCGTGGATTCGAGTTTGGGGCGCCATTCTTCAAACGCTTAGATTATAGCTAGAAGTTCTTTATTATAGATTTCGTAATTACACTCGGCCGGGAGTATCCACTTTAAGAAGAAGGCTACAGGGTATAGGACGCTATTATTATTGTATTAGGAGAGTATACCGCTAGTAATATAATCTGAGGCATCTAGTTCCAGCACGCTTCGCTTGTTGGGATTAAAATAGGCTAGTACTAGTGCCTTAGTAATATGTTTCTTTAACTTATTAAAAGTAGCTTGGTAAGTGGCGTCCTATTTAAATAGTTTGTCTTTCTAGGTGAGGTTGTTTAATGGTTTTATAACATGGGAGAAGTTCTTAATAAATCATCAGTAGAAGCTATAGAATCTAATAAATCCCTAGACGTGTTTAAGGTTCTAGGGTACTACCTAATTAACAATTGTTATAATCTTTGCAGGGTCTATACAGATGCCTTTTATAGTAATAATTAATCCTAGGTACCTGGTTTTAGTAACCCTAAATTCGCATTTGTCTAGATTGACTTATAGGCTATTTTCCTATAGGCGCTATAACACCTTCTTGACGTGCTCGTTATATTCCTCAGGCCGTTCTAAGTAGATAAGTATATCGTCTATATATACCGTAGCGAAGTCGTTGAGGTAGTTGAAAAGGATATCATTTATAAAGTGCTAATATATAGCCGGGCTGTTGGTTAGACCGAACGGTATCACTAAGTATTTATACGATCTAAATTAAGTTTAAAATATTATTAGGTCTTTATCTTCTAGTGTAGCTATATAAATTTGGTGGAAGGCCTGTCTTATATCTAGCTTGGTAAAGATCTTCGCTTTAGACAATTAGGCTAGTGTTTTATTGATTAATAGGAGGGGGTATCTGTCTTTCTTCGTGATAGCATTCAGCTTCTAGTAATTAATATAGAAGCGTAGCTAGCTGTTAGCCTTCTTAATAAATAGTATAAAATATGCTATAGGCGCCGAGCTGGCGGTAATAAAGCCCTTATTCAAATTGTTTTCTAAATACTTCTTAACTTTAATAAGTTCTTGCTGTGATATGCTATATAATAGGTAGAAGCCTTAATCTTTCTATTTCCCTTCTAGAACAATGTAATGATCTATCTTTCTATGCAGGGGTAGGGTATTAGAAGCCTCCTTAGAAAATACGTCTCTAAATTCCGAAAGCTCTCTTAGTAACAACTACTTTTCTTGTTCTAATTATTCATTGATCTCCCGTATACTAATTAAGAAGATTTAGCTTCTAGCTATACTACTAGCTGTCTTGAATCCCTATACACCGATTATCACAATGTTAATAGGTTTAATAGCTAATTTATTTATAGTTAGCTATTCTATAGTTATTAAGTTAAGCTTAATCGGCGGTATATGCTGTAACGGGCGGATCGGTGGGCTCTAATTAGTGGAGCAAGAAGCAGGCTCAGGACTGTTTTCTAAATTAGCCGACGCTAATTGGCCTGTTTGCCTGCCTATAAGTTTATAAGTAGCCTCTAGTCGATATAACGTCTCTTTAGAGTGTATAGGAGGGTCGGTCTATTAGGCCGTGTGCAGATCTATAGGGATTAGGGATATAAAGGTCGTTAAGTTGTCTATATAGTTATAGTATCCTAGTCTAAATCGTATTATTTCACTAATAGGATCAATAAGCACGCCGTGTGCTTTTATCTATATAAGGCCGAGGATTAGAGGGTAGCTCCCTAGCTTTGTAATTAATATCGGGGTGGTATTCGTCGTATAGTTCTGAATTATTATCTAGGGGTAGATTACGTGTGTAACGTTGGGTATAGGGAGTCTATTAAATCTAGTGATCTTCCGGGGTGTAGGAATAGGGAGGATAGATAGGGTATAGATTATTTAAAGTGTGTATATATATATAGGATTAATAAAAGCGTATCTAGTATATCTGGTATTAATAAGTGCTTAAATAGTAATATATTTCTTCTGACTACCTAGTCTAACAGCTACTATAAACGATAGTACCGAATATAGGTTTCCCGGCATCTCGGATACTAATACAATTTCTATATATATATAACCTCTTGACGCGGCAGTAGGAGAGGCTAATCTTTTCCCTGTTTAGGGGTGTCTTCTTCTACAGTATAGATCTAATTACTAGCCTTCTTCTTCTATAGGCAGTCCTAAGATATATAACCCTACTATTTGCACTTAAAGTATCTTCCTTCTTATATCATCTTCTCACGTTCTAGATCCTAGTTAGAGGCTCGATAGAGACGGGGCGTACCAAAACGGGAGGGAAGCACGGGAGAGGGCGGGATCGGTATAGGAGTATAAATAAGAATATAGGGAGGCGCTAATAAGATAGGTTGTGTGGCTGCAGCGGCTGGGACGGGAAGATATTATAGGAAGCGCAGTGTTGAGGCATCTACTTCTCGCATATTAGTAGATATCCGCTAGAGGCGCCGGGCAAAGGCGTATAGATTGGTAGGGTCGTCTATATTAGCAACGATTGCCTTTCTGAGTTCTATAGAAAGCTTATCCTAAAGCTATTTAATAAGTGCTTATTTATTGTAATTAAGTTCGGCCGATAGGCGTAGGAAGTCCGCCTAGAAGGTGTTGAAATCCTTATTGCCTTAGTGAAGGTGGGTAAATTCCCTAAGCGCTATATAGTAACGATTCAGATCTCTATAGATCTAGTATAGGTGATTGAATATATCCTAGCTAGCGGTAAATATCTTCTAAGCGTCGTAACGTATATAAGATGATAGATACCTAGCTACCTTACTACCTATATATATATTGATATAGTCTATTTTAATACCTTCTATAGGGTAGTAATCCAAATTAACTCTGAGCTTTACTTGCATCCTCAGTGTCTAATCGTCTATTATTAGATCCTTACCATTAGTAAACACCGGGGGATCAGGAAGCTTTACAGACAGCTAGATTAATCTACCTAAATCTAGTAATCCTAGCACTAATATAGCTGCCGCTAGCGACGTGGGTGAGTCGACGGGAGTTCCTATTATAGATTTTATAGGTGCCTAGCTATTAATACTAGAGCTGTATAACTAGGCTATTATAAATTTAGTAACCGCCTGTAACTTTATAATATCCTCATTCTTCTCGACAATAGTTATTCCTAAAGCTTCTACCTGATCTGCGTTGTTATTAGCGATCACTACCGCATCCTTAGTAGTCTTCTTTATAAAGCGTATTATCTCTAGTACAGTAGTAGGGTCCTTATTTATCTAAGTCTCTAATTCCTCCATGGTCGTGACGTAATATAGGGTATACTAGACGTTCTAGCGATTGTCTACTACTACTAAAGCACCTACGCCTTTAGCTGTCTCGTCTACTACTAGGGTATAGATAAGGGTTTCCCGGCGGATGCTCCTGTGTAGAGGTTCTTATTCGTTGACTATATTATTAGTTTATAAGGTTTATAGAATTCGATAACATTAAGGTTTATAATTTGTAATTAGCGGTCCTAGCACTGTGGCTAGACGGCGGACGACCCTATTACAGATAAGTTTCTCTAGGGATAAGTTTATAGGTATCGTCGGTATTATCGGTCTTGTTATTTCATTAGGTTTGTTAAGTTATATCGTTTAGTTTATCAAGTCGTCAAGTTATACCTTGCGGTAAAAGAGTGTGGTGACCTTTTGATAATATCAGGAGAAACACCCAGATGTTTAGTCAATAGGGTTAGATTAAATAAAGCTATTAAAAGGTGACAAAAAGGAAGCTATTGAGGTGGATTTGGGATATAAACACATGCCGCTGGAACATTATTCTTCCGCTCTGACAGCCTTACCCTCTATTCCTATCTATCCGGCTCTGCTTCTGCTGATCCGTCGATAGATCTATCGATATTCGTCACAGGTATTCTACGTCTAGTTATATTCTTCTCCTAGAAGTATTTACTAATAAAGTATAATTATAAAATCTACGATAAAGAGTTACTAGTAATTATTTAGGCTTTTAAAGAATAGTATCCAGAACTAGAAGGTTCTAGAATACCCGTCTATATTCTTATAGACTACTATAACCTAGAGTACTTTATAATAACTAAGACTCTAACACAACGTTAAGTAAGATAGGCTAAATTTCTTAGTTAATTTAATTTTAAGATCTAGTATCACCTAGGACGGCTAGGTACTAAACTAGACGCTTTAACTAGGAGATTAGGAGACCTCCCCCTAGGAGAGGGGGATAGTCATCTGAAATATTAGAACTAAGTGCTCCTAAAACCGGAATTTCTATTAAAAGAAGTGATTTAAGATATACCTATTACCGCTAATAATATTCTAGAAGTAAATACTGAAGAAGTTATTACAAATATATACCGAGAATAGGAATCTCTAGGACTAAGAAAGTCCCTTACATTATAGGTCTTTAACTATCTATAAAATAATAAATATTAATTCCTATTATAGGACTAGAAGCTGAAGCTATTACCTATAGACTTTAAGGAAGAAAATAATAGGCTATTCTATAAGTCTAAACTATAGATCCTAGAAGATGATAATCTATATCTTATATTACTATAACTCTATTATAATAGTCTAGCTATAGGTTATACTAGTATCACTAGGATATACGAGCTTATTACCTAAGACTACTACTAGGTAAATATTAAGGACGACGTTAAATAATATATCTAGAACTACTATACCTGTACTAGAGCTAAAGCTTTATGCTTATAACGCTATAGTTTACTAAATCTACTACTAGTCCCTAAACATAGATAGACTGATATATCTATAGACTTTATTGCCGGCCTTCTAATCTATTAATATAATGGAATTAACTACGATAATATCCTAGTAGTTATAGATTAACTATCTAAGTAAGTACATTTTACGCTATATACTATAGAAAATTATAGGACTTCTATACCAGCTATTACTAATATCTATATCTAAGATATCTAGAGACTCTATAGTCTATCTAAGACTATTATATTAGACTATAGCACACAATTCGACTTATTATTCTAGTGACGTTTATATTAACGACTAGGGATTCAGCTACTTATATTAATAGCTTACTATCTATAGATAGATAGTTAGACTAAATATATAAACTAAGATATTAAATAGTATCTAAGGAGCTATATTACCTATCTATAGGACGACTAGGTAGATTAGCTACTAATAGCCGAGTTTGCCTAGAATAATTCCCTATCTAAAAGTATTAAAACTACTCCCTTCTTTGCAAATTACGGATACCACCTACGTTTAGGATTTAAACTAGAAACACTATATTAGGGAGATAGATATACTAGGGTATAGTTAGTTACTATAGATACGTTCTAAGAAAGAATAGATAAACTTCTAGAGTATCTACATAAAGAAATTATCCTAGCCTAAGTAAACCAAGCTAATTAAGCTAATCGTTTACGTATACTATCTCCTATATATAAAGAAGGAGATTATATCTAGCTAGATACCTAAAATATCTATATAGAACATCCCTTATAGAAGCTAGACTAGAAATATTATAGACTATTTCTAGTAACTAAGGTTATTAGTTCTATAGCCTATTAACTTACTCTACTACTATCTATAGAGATCTATAATATATTCTATATTAGTCTTTTAAAGTCCGCTATAGAAGACCCGTTACCCAGCTAGAGAAATCCACCACCGCCGCCTATTATTACCGACGGTCTAGAAGAATTCAAAGTCTAAGAAATTCTAGATAGTAAATAATAAAGACGTAATACTCTATACTATATTAAGTGGATTGGCTAGGAAATACCTACTTAGGAACCACCTAACTATTTAAATAATTGTTAAGATCTAGTCCGCAAGTTTTATAAAAGATACCTATATAAACTATATACAGTAGAGTTTTTACACCTCCTATAATAAAATAGGTATAACTATACCTATCTAGGACTAAAAGATATTACTAAGACACTAAGTGGCAAAGCTTTAAGCCTCAACTTACTTATAGGATAACCCTAATAGTTATTTAAAATTTAGCCTTAGAACGCTATATAAGTACCGGACCTAGTACTACCAGCTAGAACGGCTAGGTTCTCTTCCCTAATATACTAGGGGCACCCCCTATAAGTAGTTAAGGCGGAGCTATAACCCTATATAGCTTATATACTAATATACTCACCTATAGGGCCCTAGACTCTATTTCTAGGACTAGCTAGGTCCTAGGCCTTATATACTACTTTCTCTATCTAGAAGGATAATTAGTAGTAATAGGTTAGCTTAACCACTGTGCTAAAGACACACTTTACTTCTCTATATTATAAATTAAGAGATAAACCTATACCCCTTCTAGGACTTCCCTAGGAATACCTTTATAACCAGCGCTTCTGCTATTTTACTTTCTAGATAAGAATTATAGAGCTTATTAAGCTAAATATTTTGAACTATCGTTCGTAAAATTTAGATTACGCGTTATAGAGTTATAATTTTTCAAAGATTGCACACACCTATAGTATATAGCGACTAACTACTACACTGCACGCAGCGGTTTCCTAGGCGGCTAGGTATAGATAAACCAGACTTTATATAATATCTCAACGGCTAGAGCCCTAAAAGACTTAATTTTAAAATATACTTATAGAGCTTATTAAGGGCTATAATCTAGTCTACCTATTATAAAATTTAGACTACCTCCTAAAAAGTTATTTAAGTTATAAGCCCCTAGCCCTAAGGGTGAGGGTAAGGGTAAATAGCGAGGGTAAATAGTAAATAGTAAGGGTGACTAGCGATAAAACCCCTAAAATATTAATAAAAACTATAACTATAATAACTATACTATAGAATACCTAAGGCCTTATAGGAGCTTCAGCCTAAGAAGGGGGCCTACTATTATAATTTAATACTAGGGCTAAGGTTTAGGGTTAGGATTATTATTAGACTAAGTACTAGAAGCCTATAAAGGGTTTTCAGTCTACTTTATATATTCTAGCTTTCTCTCCTTACACTTTATCTTATTTATCTAGCTAGGTATTACCTATAGATAATCTATAGTCTCTATATCTACTCTATATTCTAGTCTAGGATTCTAGGCTACCTAGCTACTAACCTTAATAGTTTTATAAGGTAGTGTAAGGGATCGACCCCTAGGGCTAGTGGCAAGGCATTGACGATACCTAGACTAGGTCCTCTAGACCTAGTAGTAAGGCAGTAACTCGATTGATTAACCTAGAACTAACCCTAGGGATAATAACAAGACGAAGTGTAGAGAGAGAAAGCTAGAATATATAAAGTAGAGTGAAAACTCTAACACGGCTAGGGACTAATATAACTCTAAAAGGTCTAATATAACTCTAAATCCTTAGTCTTAGATTAGGATCGTGATAGTAGGTCCCCCTTAAGTAGGTCGAAGCTCCTGCAAGACCTTAGCCCTAGGTCCTCTTATCTTAGACTTAAACTCTTAAAGACTTAAAAATTTTCCCTAATCTAGACGTGAGATAACTTTTAAAATTTTCCGAATTTTCCTTAAGCCTAAGTCTATTCCTTAGCCCTTAGTCTATAGACCTAAGTCT
>JAGFMK010000256.1:0-45350 GCA_021030975.1 Lichenothelia convexa
TCCCTACCCCTCCCGCTCCAAACACCACCTCTCAACCTCCCTCCTCAAACTCTCCTTCTGACTTTTCGCTGTGTCCACAATCTCTCGCACGCCGTTCAACTCACCGGCTTCCGGCGGCGCAGCGGTAACAACTTCGACGATCTGGTTGAGGACGGCGAGGAGTTGGTTTGGTAGCCACTTGTTTTTGGGATTAGCACCGCTGTGACATTAGATGCAGGGGTTTGGGGGTGATTTGGGGGGAGGTAGGTAGGTAGAAGGTGATAGACACTGGCTTGGGGTATGGAGAGATTTGGTGGGGGTGATGCTGTGATGCTGTGATGCTGTGATGCTGTGATGCTGTGATGCTGTGATGCTGTGGACTGGGGGTGGGGGGTATGTGTTCTGTTCTATGTAGGGAATGTGGAGAGAGGGTAAGGAAGACTTACGGTGACGATGGGGCTCCCTCCAGTGGCAGTAGGATGCGCTGTTTGTTTGAGGATGTATTCGCGGGTGAAGCACCAGTGGCGCCAGCGGAAGTCTCGGACTTGGTTTAGGGTGTAGATGTAGAGCGCTACAGGATAGGTCAGCCGATTCCATGTATACGCCCGGTGTGAATAAGGGGAAGGATGTGATACCAGCTGATGTAGCATCTTGCATAGCATACGCCTTGAGCTCGAGACCGTCTGCGCGCTCCTTAACCCATTCGAGGAACTCGCGGTGGTTGCCCGGTCGGTACTGCCGGAAGTCCTTGAGGATGTCGGTGAGAGGGGTGGTGGGCATGGTTATCTGAAGTAGATTATCGCAGAGGGGAATCTGTGTGGGCATTTCAGCATCCATCTCTCAATAAGGATGGGGAATAGGGGGTAGTATAGGGGGAAGGCGTACCATGCTATCATTGGCTCCAGACTCTCCGCGGAAAGTATAGGGCTCGTCGCTGACGCCTTCGTAAATCACGCCGTTCGGGAACATAGACTGTCCGGTGATGCCGAAGATGAAGGTGCGGAAGCTGTTGTACTCGCGTGGTTTGCTCTTCTTCCACATATCTACGATAACCAATTAGCACGATCTTGCGATTGCTGGCAAAGTATGGTTCGAGATCAAGCTTACTGTCCATAACACGGTTAACTTTCACGAGTGCATCAATCAGCTTCCTCAAGCCTTCATCAAATTTTTCGCGGTCATTACTGGAGCAGGCATCCAGTGCGTCAACCGCACCCGCTACCAGCTCGGCGGAATGCTTGACCATGTCCACATGGACGAGAACGAAACCAGCTTCGGAAGATGCGGGATCGAGGCCATGCTCGAAAGCACGAATCAAGCGCAGGTTAGAGTAGTCCATGCCCTTTGAAGCATCCTCCAGACGATAGTTGTACAGAGCGTATGAACCTGCGTATTCCATGAACGGCTTGAAACCAGCACTACAATACCATCAGCAAAAGTATTGCACAACTTGAACGGAGAGACAGCAAGGCATCCCATACATCTTCGCAACCTTAACCATAGGCACAGCAATATTCCTCGGCAACGACTGCCTGCCCAAGCCATAATCCTCACCTCTCAAAAACCGCTTATGGCAGGGCTCGAGCAGGTATGCCGATGCCAGGAACGCGTAGTCACGGTACAGAGCATTCATCAACGGGAGATCATGTTGATGCTTCTCGATAGCTTCGCTTAGGTCAGGTAGTTCCTTCGTGACAGTGTGGCCCAGGGTGAAGTGCGCAAGGAGACCCGGGGCGCCAGTGGCAGTCTTGATGGGCATCCTCGTCAGGATGGATTCGAGGGGAGCGAATTCGGATGGTAGATTGACGATGGGGTCGGCGCGAGGGAGGAAGCCTCGCGTTGTTGATACCATGAAGGCTGGGAGGGTGTGGTCGTTGGGGAGAGCATCTGTGAGCACATGGAAGGATGGTACATCGATGGAGTGAGGCATGTTTCGTTCGCAATGACATGTGACAATGGGGACGGAGTATGGGGGACAAGAGATGTAGATAAGTTGGTGGTAGGGCACGAAGGGGGGCCTCGAGAGGTGTATATATCCAGAAGCCGGAACCCAATTCCGGCCTTTTTGCTTTGATTCCGGCCTGGGCTGAAGAGGTGGTGAGAATCTTCTCCACTTTACATAATAGCATCTGCATAATACGATGGATTCCCCAACACTGGATGTCTGCGCTAGTAACCAGACACAACGCCTTGGTGTTGTTGACGCACGAGCGTCGCTGGAAGCCATATTGGACAAGAGCGAAGAGCTACGGCTTGAGCACAGTAATTCAAGTCACCCTGCGAGACATGATACCTGGACGCAAACGAACGCGCAGTAACGCAGCTTCCGAGATGTGTTATTTTGTAGGTGTCACGGGAGGATATTCTTGGTTTTGAGAACAACAGCAGTGTTCAGCACATTATTCATGCACCTAGTGCGAGTGTGCGAACCAAATATCTTTCCTAGCGAGTGTGATCAGTCTACTTGGTAGTATGTACTTTTTTCCAGTGACCGTGATAAGTCTACTTGATAGTTTGTCTTTGGCTTCGTACAAAGGTCGTTCAGAAGATGAGTGGCAAGACCACTGTTGATGTAATGAGATGGTACATGACCGCGGAACCTGGACCGGCTTATAACACGTGAAGTTGCCAAGAGATGTGGGTCCGATGAGTCTGATGACTGAATACCTTTCCGGTGTCTTGCCAACCAGCGAAGAATGCGTTCGTTCATTGACGATGACACTTTCACTAAAACTGATGCTATCTGTGCTGTTTTGTGCTAACTCAGGTGCAGTTGACAGCTTGCGATCGGGTAATGTTGTATACATCATGCCAGCAAGTAGTGTTAAGCGAACACGTGACGCACAGAGGTCTTAGAAAGATGTGGCTTCTTGCATACCGTAGACTCTTCAATCAATCAATCGCCTATCGATCCAACAGATAGAGCTAGCATTACGAGAAGGGCTTCTCCACACCTTGCTCCTTACATATGATCAGAGATTGCAGGGAGCACTGGAGAACGGTAACACAACTGTCGTTGAAGTAGCTCTTGCATCGTTTGAGATCAGGCGTTGACTGACTCGGTGACCTCTGAATCTAGACGGAATCAACGTGAGCACTGGCGAGAGACGTGACATAAGTCGTGAGACGCTCCGTTTTGTGAAAGCTGCCTTCGAATATATACTGAAAGCCGTCTGAAGTAGTGTAATCTTTCGCTGAAAGCTAACAGAGTCAATCCTGACGCTGGCATCACGACTTATGAGGTGTCACCACACCTGCCGAGATTCATGAACACGCTACGGGGCGGCCCGCTCCACCATCTTGGCTCCGCCAGGGGTAGTTTTGGGGCCCTGGGGGGACTGCAGGGACAGGTTTACACGAAAAAATCAAACCGAGAGATGGGACGAAAGCGCTTCTCAGTAACAAGGTAGCTATCCAAGGCTTTTGGGATCAAGTAAAATCCTTTCAAGATTAGGAGGTAGACACCTATTTCTGCAGGTATAGGTGTGGGTTCGCTTGGAAGATCCCCGTAAACAATATCTTCATGCAGGCCCTTCTTCCACTTCCGCATGTACAGTAATGCACTCGGACTCATAAGGCACACCTATGTGTTCTGTCAACCTGTGTCGGGTTGTGCAAGCTCTTCCTTCCATGGGAACTGTGGATTCAGTACCGAAGCATGTGGGCCCAGAAGTGCTCCGGAATTAAAGATCACCTATGCGCGCTCCTCTAGGACAAAGCGGGTAACCACAGAAGCCCGTAACGCTGGATTTCTATCACTTCTGGGACCGAAGGCTGCCAAAAGCCATGCCTCTGCGCGTCAGCTTGGGGTGGCCACTTCATCTACACCGTCGAAGTCGCTCGACGGAAGGTTCTTGCGGGCACGCAAGCGAGTACCCAGACTCGACGAAGGCCAGAAAGCGATCACTTGCACAGGGAAGGCCAAATCTGATGTAGAAGCAGACGAATCTGCGACGATGTCAAGTTCGATCAGGCGTGTCGGATCAAGGAGGTATTATGGGCCAAGCCTGAGCGTCCCGGATGATCATCTACCGCCACCTTCCAGTCATCCGAGCCGCTCGATCAGGTATCGGCCCTCCATGTTCGCGTCAAAGAGGCCTTCCATCGTCGCGTCGAACAGCAAGCAGTCTATATCGTCTTCTACACATGCTGTGGTCGCTAAAGCTGAGATCGTACCAGAGAGCACATTATTAGTTGAGGAGGGATCCCAGCCCCCTACCGCTTATGCTTCATGGGCAACGCAGTTTGGCAAAACTTAGGCGGAGGACAACACACTATCGGCTTCGCTAAAAGCTCGGTCGCTCAAAGGTGCTCTTCTCAGTCAGAAAAGTAGTCCGAGCACTAACAAGGCTCATGAGGGCAACGAGAGCCCTCCTAGCAACAAGGAGGATCTTCCCAAAGGCAAAGGACGTCCCCCTGCTAGGAAGCTAGAGCCTTCAGATACCAAGCAACGTGTGCTTGAGGACCAACGAAGTCCTGATGATCCCAAGGATACTTCTCATGTCCACGAGGGCCCTCATCCGAAGAACATAGCCGAAATATCTAAAGGGGATCCTTCTCACGCCATCTCTTCTGCTCCTCGACAGCGCCGTAAGCGGGGCCGTCGTGACTCCAAGACAAACGAGTCCCATGTTAGTAGTGAACCTTTGTCCGTGAAAACTGCTACTCGGAGTCGAGTGCTCCGTTCTGAACCACTAAGCGCGCCAGAGACCAAACAATCAGAGCCCGAGAAATCCACGAAAAAGCGTACCATACCGAAAAACAGTGCAAACACGTTACAAAAATCCATTCGTGACTGGGCAGTTCAGGATCGTCTGGTCTCCGTAAACAAATATCAACCCTATCAGGTGTTGCTTTCACAATCTACCACCCCCGCTGAAATTGAAGCAATTGTCGACAAGTCCCTGGCGGACCCTGAGGGCCCTCAGCAGATGCACTGGCCGTATGTAGCCCTACGTAGCGCTCTTTGGAACTGCTTTTCCAGAGGTCACTCCGCCCAAGCCGTCTTCGCAGTCGCAGAAACCACAATTGGCCGACTCATGTTTGGTGGGGTTAACATAGACCAACACAGCATTTTACTCACGCTGAAGTACGCCATACGATCAGGCGATTTGGCTAGCGCGAGACGTTGGCTCTCCGTATGCATGCAACGCCGCCTAGAACTTACGCCGGCTCAGTTCGTCTCTATAATATACAAATTGTCATTACCACGCATTAGATATTGGGATGGCCTGCCACCCGTTTGGGATCAGAAAGACCTGCAATGCGTCCTGTTTGGGAAAAGTGGTTCTGGAAACTCTGTACAATCTGTGTCCCACGACATCTGCTTGAATAACTTCCTCGACCCTAGTAACCCTAGTATGATGCATGCCTGGCTTTTTATTGTTGTTAAATCTGGCGTATCTTATGACGTGATAAAATCGGAATTCGGACGCGGGCCGGATCGGGGAAGATAGAATCTTGCACGCAGGCTTCTTCGCAGTTTAGCCCAATACGGCTATTTTGATGGAGCTCTAGAGGTGATGAGCGAGTACGGACTGCAAATGAGCGATCTCCCAGAGCCCGGAGAGGAGTCCGAATTGGACACGTCTGAGGGGCTTGAGACGTTAACAACCGATCCCGGTGCCGAGCAGGATCTGTCTTCTCCTCAACTTAGTATCGACACGTCCACGTTAGATAAAAGAGAAGAAATGTCATCTACAGACACTGCTGTAGAGCTTGCCGCCCCTGCGGAGCTTGCAGACATTTCAAACTTGCCCAGCGAGGGGGGGGCCCCAGCCGTCCACTCAAGCGAAACTCCTCCGCTAAAAGGTGATGCCACTATCTCAGAAGAATTCCCAAGCTCTCGTTCTCCCCGACAACTAATTGAAGGGCCCCTGGAGCCTCCATCGACTCAAATTAGTGCCGATGCTGGCCGACCAGCAGTCCCAACAACACCTAGCTCTAACAAATCCTCCTATAAAACGCCCGAGAGCCCCTTGGACCGTTTATTGAGTTCAGTCAGCGCAGCTGCCAGGCGACGATCGAAAGCAATAGACTCGGAGGACGCCGTCGCGATGAAGAAGGAACCCAGGAACATACGGGGAGGCAAACCTGTTACAAAACACGCTTCAACACCGGCGCCGGTGGAAAAGCTGCTCGATCAACGTCGCGGCGGAGCCAAGAGAATCAGTCAAGCTAGACGTGGGAGGTTCAGCGAGATAACATGGATTAAGTCAGTTGATAATGCTGGCTCCGGACACAGAAAAGATTCCAATACATCTGACCCTGTTGCCCGTCAAACTGGACGCATGCCTAGCAATCCTCGACAGACTCGGATATCTCGTCTACGGTTCCCAAACATAAGACGTCTAGTTTCGCGCGGCAGAGATGTGCACAAGTCAGAGAGGTCAAAGGCTGCCACGCCAGCTACTGATATTGGAGCCGCCGATTTCAACGTTTTTGATGGTATTACCCTGCCGGAGGTCGACGCCTCAGCATTTGTATCTGACCTAAGCCCTATGAACTCGAACCTCCTCGATGAGGCTTCCGAGCCAGGGTGGTCAAAACATGCATCTGTCCTCAAGCTCAAGATTGTGAGAGTCCTTAGTGAGCGTCAAGCCTGAAAGTGTTTGGACACCAACATTTGATATTGGGCCACTGAATGCGAATGTCTCTGGCTTAAGCCCTATGAGCTCGAACGTCCTCGATGAGGCTTCCGAGCCAGGATGGTCAAAACATGCATCTGTCCTCAAGCTCAAGATTGTGAGAGTCCTTAGTGAGCGTCAAGCCTGAAAGTGGTCGGACACCAATATTTGATCTCGTGCCACTGAATTCGAATGTCTCTGACTTGAGCACTATGAGTTCGAACTCTCTCGATGAGGGTCCCGAGCCAGGGTGGTCAAAAAATGCATTTGACGTCAAGCTCAAGACTGTGACAGTGCTTGAAGATCGTAAAAGCCTCAAAGATCAATGGAGCCAACATTTGATATCCGGCCTTTGAATTCGAACATTCTTGACCCGCCCACCAAGACAAGTGATGAGAAATCAATCTTTGAGTTGGCGCCTGCGTACTCTAACATCCTTGACACGTGAGACATGCGATTTGGGCAGGCAGGAGCACCGAACGTGCCTGCTCGTGGTTCTAAACAACACAGTCGTGGCTGCAAATTATCATTGCAGGCAAACGCCGTAAGCTGCCTCTGAGTAACACTTGCCAAGGAGGACTATTCGCCATGCTCTTACCGCCGTTGGCCGCTATTCTCTGCATCGGACCAGCAACCACCTTCGTGCACCGTGGGCACGTACATGCAATAAGCCTAAGTTTGGATTCTCAGTCCGGCTTCGCTGCATTAGCCAGGGGTGTCCGGAAACAAGTCGACCTCCCTCCATTAGTCAACCTACCACTCACTCATCTCTCTACCGCAATGCATAGCGGACGGTCGTGTCTCCAATTCGGACTTGCACAGACCCACCGCAGGGCGCTTCACGTCCGTTTCAATCAGTTGGTGGCCACCGTTTCCACGACCGTACTCGACCTCTCTCTTCCAGCTCTTATCCCTAGACCACCCCACATCAGCATCACGTTGCCGATGTACTTGGCCTGTAGATGGAGTGGGTCACTTCATGTAGCACCATTTCGCTGGCGTCGAAGATGTTTCGTTTTCAGAGTCACACATTCTTGTCGTTAGCATTCTGATCCTCGTAGATAGATTTCGGTTTATGTGACTGTTTCGTTAGCTTAGGCGGGCATTAGAGCGTAGCTCGTGTGACTATAGCTTAAGAAAGCATTACGTTTTTGGAGGTTGCAGTTGCGTCGCAGAATGAAATGATTTTGAGTGTGATATTACAGACATCACCTTATGTGTTACTGACGGTGGGACCGACACCCATTTTAAAATATGAAGCACTGAGCAAATGTCCTACTAGCGAGTGCATTCATGATTATAAGGTCTAGCATGTTTGGATCACTCAAAGTTGAACTTATAAATGAATTAGATCGTGAGAGCCTTCGGGAGTGTTAAGGACTATCAAGGACCAATTTCTGGCACCTCCGAACGAAACGAGGTGTGAACTTCGGAAGAAGCTTATATTGTAAGCCCCATGTATAGGTATTCAATATAACCGAGAGTGCGCTGGCCCATTCGCCACGCGATTAAGGGCAGCTGCAGCAACCCCAGAGCTGTAACCTAGCAAGATACTAAACGCGCGAAAGCCCAATATAAGCAGGCACACGAATGTGCTCTTCTGATGACCCCCGATCAAGCCGTGACTTCGAAAAGTCTCGCCACGCGCTCATGGAGATTTCCCTCAGCACGCTCAGCAGCACCAGCACCTCCACTCTCCACCACCTTCTCCACGGGAGTACTCTCGCCATTAGTCCTCCCCGCCTCATTTACCTCAGCATCCTCTCCCGTCTCCGCACCCGCAGCCCTTACAAGTTTTGGCTCCATCAACTCCGCCCACGCCAAGTTCAGCACACCCTCCCTCTCCTCATCCCCCTCCCCAACCTCTTCATCCCCATCCCCACCATTCCCATCCACCTCAACATACTCCCCAGCCTC
Organism: Lichenothelia convexa; assembly: GCA_021030975.1. Taxonomy (NCBI): domain Eukaryota; kingdom Fungi; phylum Ascomycota; class Dothideomycetes; order Lichenotheliales; family Lichenotheliaceae; genus Lichenothelia; species Lichenothelia convexa. The sequence goes on from JAGFMK010000256.1 coordinate 8,523, forward strand.
ATAATCCTCACTGTCATCCCCATCAGAGTTATCAGCAACCTCAAACTTCCCCAACACCCTATTCCCTTCTTTATCATACCTATGCACTCTCCTCTCTCGATCCCTTTTCGCTAGTCTTAAGCTCACATACTGCGTCAGCGGGTCAACGGCAGTGACGAGGGCGGTGCGGTAAGGTGAGAGGATGGGTTGGTAGTTCGTCGCTTCGGACATGTCTAGTTTGCGGAAGGCTATGATTGCGCCTTGGGAGGTGGCGTCGAAGGTCAAGGTCGGTAGGGAGGAGGGATCGGCTGGTAGGGGTGGAAGATCGTGTTCTTCGTTGTTGGTTTCGTGGCTTCTTCGAGCGGCGCCGTTGATTTCGTTGAGCAGCTGTTGGCCAGGGCTTTCTGCAGCGTCCGAACTGCGCTCAACCCTTCGAGCCTTTGTCGAAGGCTCCACATCCGGCGCCTCTTCGTCCTCGTCGTAATTCAGTTGCACATTGTCTTCAGCTCGTCCATTTTCATAACCCTGATAGGCCTGCAATTCGGGATCAACATGATAGTCGTACGTATCGTCTTGGTAGTACTTTGAGTTATTCCTCTTCCTCTTCTTTCCCTTGCCGCCGCCCTTGGAGCCCTTACGACCCAGCTGTTGCTGTGGGTCCCATCTTTGCACGAACGGAAACGGAGGTGTGCTGAGTTTAACGTCTTCGTCTATGCATTCGACAGCGAAGAGCTTGATTCTTGACTTCCAGAAATCAGGATCATTCTCACCGTTTGCCATGTCAACATCATCCGTTGTCGCGGGCTGCGTGTTTCCATGAGCTCCATTTTCCGTGGCCGGCGGGGGTTGACGAGGTTTACGGAGTTCCGCCAGGCGGTTTCGGAGTTGGTCTTCTTCTGCTGGATTCTTGGGATTTCGGACGCCGAGAGATCCAAATAGCATGCGTCTAGAGCTTTGTAGGTCGAGTTTGGAGGGACGTCTTAGGGACTCAGCTTCGTCGGGTTTCTCGGCTACTCCGAGCCTGTCTGCTGCATTGGCTTCATTTTCAGTCACTGCTTCCTTGGTGGGGAGATCTTCATCGAGTGTTTCCCGTGCCGTAGAGAAAGGTGGTTCAGGGGAATGCTCTTGCGCGGATAAACTCTCGTTGGTTCGTTGGAGGCTGTTATCCTCGCCACTATGGCCACGAGCGGATTTGACACGTCTTGGTGCTTGAGCTTTAGAGTCCGGCAACAGTTCTTGATCATTGACATCGACACCACCCGATGCCAGCGCGCTGAGCAGTTTCTCCCGCTTCTTACTTGCCTCATCTGACATGGACACTTTGATGGACCTGTACTCCTCAAGATCTGCCAGTTTCGAACCTTGTGGCAATGCACCCTCGGCCATGAGGCTTCTGAGTTTCTCGGAAAACTTTCGACGTACATTTCGATCCTTGGTTCGGTATTTGCCAGCGCCAGGAGGCGTTGTATGGGGTTCTTGAGAAGCCTGATCGCCGGAAGGCGCCTTAGCCCCTTCAGTGACTTGGTCCACGGCGGCTGAAGATTGTGACTTCCTAATTTTTGCGTCCGTTTCAGATGTCACCTTGGGCTCTTGCTGCTGCTTAGGTTCACCCTCGTTTGCTTCTCCATCGTCGTCTTCCTTCATCTGGAACAAGTTTTTCGCGACTTTCACGAACTTGGTACCACCTTTCCTCCACACCACTTCACCGATAGCGGCTTCTTCGATATCAGTTTCTAACTCGGATTCTTCGTCTTCACGCTGCCTTTTCCTCCGGGCCTCAGAATCAGCCTCGGACTCAGCCTCAGACTCTTCCGAAGAGCTTTCGGTTTCTTCCGACTCCTCTTGGGAAGACGAATCTTCTGAAGGTGACGACTCTGAGAGCGAAAATGAAGTGGAAGATTCGGAATCGTCATCTGAAGGCGATGACAGAGCGCCTGCATCTTCGTCTGAACCGAGTTCTACCACTCTGCTAAGTTGTGTTTGATTATTCTCACCGGTAGAGGCCTCTTTATTCTGCTGTGACAGGTGATCTTGTGGTGTATTGACCAGCATGTTAAGCCGAGCTTGGTAGGCAGCCCAAGGATTCGATTCAATTGGTGCAAAACCGACATGATTGCGTTTACCATTTGCCTTCGCAGTCTTCAACGCGCTCTTAGGAGGCTTAAGGATCCCCTTGACTTTTGACACGTTCCGCCTCAGCTCAGTCACTCCAGGGTCTGCATTTCCCTTTCTGAGCTTAGTAAGTTTCTCTTCCTCCGCTAATGCTTTGAGTTCACCATCGAGCTCAGAGTTGTCTACCTCCTGCTCGTCTTGTTCGTCGCTATCTTCAGCTGACACTTCACCCTCATCCTCGATCCAGTCCTGGTCATTTTCTTCCTCATGACCATCCACTTCCTCTGCTTGCTCGTTTTCATTTTCCCGTATGCTTGCCAGGAACCTGGCAATCTCTTCCACTTCGTCTGCGTCCTCATCTTCGTCGTCATAGCTGTATCTTAGCCGTTTCCTGGGTGGTAGTCTTACATTCGGTCTAGCCGGCTGTCCATACCATCGTCTGCCGAACGGAATCCCATCGATGAGGTGTCTGCCGTCCGAAGTGATTTGATATCTTCCGCCGATTCTACGAGCTCGAAGGTCGGCAGTCTGGAGTGGTTCGATACTGACATTCAATTCTCAAGTCAGCCTGATCCATGCTTGACAACATCGAGGACTTGAAAGTGAACGTACCTGACTTGATCCCCATCGCGCAGCACCTCATCTATCTCCGAGTAGTGAAGACATTCGTAGCCCTCTACTCGCACGACATAATCTTCAAGTCCCCAGCCCTGAGCTTCTAGCGGTATTCTTTGATTGACTTCTTCCAGAAGCTGCGTGATCGTAGGACTAGTCCGTCCGCGGGCATACTTTACTGTCCAGAGGAGATCCACGGGCGGTAGACTCTGCCTTTGCACTCTCACGCGTAACCTCATTTTGCTGCGTAAACTCAGGTTTCGCAGTAATTCACGACGTTGTCGTTGGTGGCTGCGAAGGAGGTGATTATTGCACGTTGTAAATTGCGGGGGACCTCCAGTGAAAAGCGCGTGAAGCTGCGGAACACGGAGGTGCCCGCCCCAGGCAAGGTGACATAAATCAAAAGACGCTTCGTCCTCTGAGAACTACCCTTTAAATATATCAGGTACTAGATGCCTCCTGGATTGCATAAAGTTACCCTCTATGGGACCTAGTAGAGTTGCATCATTAGATTATAGCTCTACGTATCAATCATACTACTTATAAAAGTCGGGCGAGCTCTCAAGCGGTTCATCGTCGTTTCTGGTCCTATAAGAATTTTCCGCAAACGCTTAACCTGTAATCCAAAATGGGGCAATGGAATTGTGGATACTCTCAGGTTAATGCGAGTCCATACTGCTTCAGAAATACCATTGGGTAGCTTACGAAAGATGAACAGGGACAAATGCCGCGTTCACTCAGTGAACCGACGCTGTCAGTAACATTCATCGGGTACTTAGCACGTAACAGAATCACTTCGCATTTACCATCACCCCACCATAGGTGGAAGTCTCTTTAAACAGCTTGGCAACATCGACATTCGGGCACAAGAAGACAGGGTATTGCCCTGATATACGCCCTGACCTCGAACAGCGACCTAGTCTACACCCCTCTCATAGCATCTGACTCCTTCACCGATATCACCTATGGCGGTTTTTCTTTGCTTTAGCTTTGCCCTTGATACCCTGGCTCTTCGCTTCTTTCCGCTCTTGTTTCTTCAGCTCCTTCTCCTCGTCCTTCGTCAGTAACGTGCCCTCAATGCTGATAAACCCCTTCTCCCTGTCCCTCCCTGCAGCGGAGAAAGTCTCAAAGTCACGGACTTTGAACCTCTGCGCAGTAGGCAACCTCTCCCCTCGCTTATTAGCATAGTAGCCCTCCTCTCCTTCATTTTGTCCCTGCGAAGACGTTTGACTGCCCCTCCTCTCCAGCCTAGACGTGCTGGTCCCTTCCACCCACTTCCACTGTTTCGGTATTCGCTTTCGCGGTATGTTGGCATTGAACAAATTCCAGCATATGAGCCCCAGATGGCTCTCAGTTTGGAGATTGATCCATGCATCGATCTTGGTGCCACGGGTCGGTTTAAGAATGGTGAAGTCTGCTGTTACCCAGACGTAACTGGCGCCATACTCGGCTCTCGGTTTCGCGAGCACCGGCTCGTCCTTGGTCGGTTCATCCGGGGTTTCCGATAGGCGTACGTTGTCGTAGGAAAGGATGACAGCTTTCAATGGCGGATAATAGGTGAGGACGAGTGGAGACAGGTGTTCCGCACAAATGCCGTTGACAGGATGTAGCTGTGAGATTGGCGATAAGGGCAGGTAGAGCGAGCAGCTCTGGACTCCGAATGGAGAGTTGTGCACGTCGTTCATCGGCGGAGTCTCAGATGCGATGCCTTGATATTCGACCGGTACGCTTCTGCGCTGTTTTTTGGGGGGTGGAGATTGTGCAACTTCTGTGGCTTGAGCACCGTCTCGTGCATTATCCTGAATGTCTCCCTGCGCCGCTACTTGTACTTCAGCTTGGCCATCTCCTGGAGCTTCTCCTTGCTCTTCTCTATTTCTTTTCTTCGACTTCTTCTTCTCTTCCTTGTCCTTGTGCTTATGCAACTTGCGCTGCTTCTCCGGCTCCCGGAGTGGTGTTTCTGCCGACATGGCGCAGTAAGCAGAGACTGGTAGGTTGCTAGGGTGCAGCAATGAAGGACTGGGTGACAAGGCAGCCTCTGTGAGTCAATTGTAAGGAATGGGTTGCAGGTCAAGATTCAAAAACCTACTAAGCGCGCGTGCGGCGGCTGACTAATCCCGTCCCTCTCCGTTTCCAAAGAAGCGGAAGCCCCTCGCGTCTACAAATCACTGCGACGCAAATTGCACGGATTGATACTCATTTGGCTGCTCCAATAGCCAGCTGACAATTACAATTTCATGGTCGTTATCGGATCAAGATGTGTCTCCGTACTTAAATGCCTTGTGATCAGTAGCTGGACAAGGCTTTCGATATCCAGTCCCTCTTCTGCAGTATGGCGAATTGATCGTAATATCTAAATCTTTTTATTTTTTGGCTCGTTGCATTGGTTCTACCTTTCCAGATGACGAAAGATGCCGGACCTAAGACAAAATAACTGTATGCTGAGTACTCCGTACTTGCCGCCCGCTCTCACAAGTCGAAAAAGATCATGAACTGTGAAAAGTAACCGTTTGTTACATACCACGGATGATGCGCTAGTTTTGGATATCGTCGCAACCAGAGTCAGGTTGCGCCCTTAATTTGAATTATATCGTCGAGAGTGAGAATCAACCGAGCTTGCGGAAATTTTGAACCCACCCACACATGAGAAAGACTATTTGTGCAAGGCTTACTGAACTACTTCGAAGTATGAAGATAGCGGGAATAAATGTTCAGTGACCGGAGACGTGATTAGATGTACGCACAACTTTGTACGGCATTCTAAGATATACGCGGGCCTTTGAACATTTTTACCCCTGCGAGGAAGTATGCGATACCATGTGGCTTTAAGCTATACAACGTGCCAATGTAACATTATAGATGTCGTACAGGATCTGGGCCGCGCCAGGCACCGAAAGATGGGGTTGAGGTTCCCCAAAGGTCCCGTCGTTCAGGTTGTTGGAGTCATGGCTCCCCGCACTTTGCCTACTTGCGGGGTTCCCCGTACCCCGTACCTAGGTAGTAAATTAAGTCTAGCTCCTTGTGGCACGTTTCGTCGTACATTGAGAGCCTCCTCTGCTCTCATAAGACCTTGCTTCCCACCTCCATGACTTTGGGACGATAGTGGGCTATCCATCGTGAGCATTCCTCTTCTCGCCACAGGAAAATTATCAACCCAGCTGGATGCGGTTACTCAATATGTGGCGCTCATATGTAACAGCCGCTCTGTTGGCGGCGGGCTCGGTCAACGCTCAAGGAGGACCTGAGAGTTACCCCATAATTCAGGCCGCTGTGAGTTTTGCGCACACTAGGAGCCAATCTTCTCCGTTACATGTCCGAACCTGTTTCAACGCTGGAATAACGTTCCCAAGTAGCATCTGCGAGGCCTTGGTTTTATTGTGTTGTCCTCAGTCTGACATACTTTCTTAGTTTCCAAATACTACGTATCCAAACGCAACAGACTTCCCTTATGTGCCAAGCAACCTGTTCGGCGTCACATCGCCGCCGAAGTACCCTTCACCATGGACAGAAGGGACCGGCGACTGGGCTGCAGCTTATCAAAAGGCACAAGCCTTCGTACGTCAATTGACTCTCTTGGAAAAGGTTAACCTTACCACTGGCACTGGCTGGCTTCAAACAAGATGTGTAGGACAGACGGGTAGCATCCCGCGATTGGGATTTGAGGGATTGTGCTTGCAGGATGGTCCGCTGGGAGTGCGATTCGGTGAGGACATCTCGTAACGCTTCAATCTTCCTACCCGAGGACCGGGCAAGGGCATCATTAATACCAGGAAACACGTGGACTGGCACCTCTACACCTATGCGTCTGTCGTAATGTGAGCACTGTCGCTGGCGGCCGCCCGTAGCAATACACTGAAGCTGTACTGCCATGGCTCGGAATAATTGTTCTAACGATTTAGTCTCCCTTCTATCCTGCATTTCATGACCGAGGCGACCCCCAGTACTTCTCATCGCGTTGCTCGCTGCTGTTGCTTGCCTAAGCTGACCACATGCAGGTGACTATGTCTCCGCATTCACCGCTGAGGGTACGACTGCCGCTTCCTTTGATCGAGGACTTTGGTATCAACGTGGTTACGATTTGGCCATGGAGATGCGCGGCAAAGGCGTGGATATAATGCTCGCTCCTGTCGTAGGTCCGCTGGGGCGGCACCCTGAGGGTGGACGAAACTGGGAAGGTGAGACCCCTGTGGAATCGAGTATCTCAGTCACAGCGCACGCTCACTCCTCTGGCAGGCTTCAGTCCGGACCCGGTGCTCTCTGGTATAGCCGTCGCAGAAACCATTCGTGGTATACGAGATGCTGGAATTATCAGTGTTACCAAACACTATATTGCCAATGAACAAGAGCACTTCCGATTTTGGGGGAGCAATATCACAGACTCAATCAGTTCCAACCTTGACGACACAACAATGCATGAACTATACCTTTGGTAAGCAACAATTTGGACTGGCTGGATTATGCCTGGGCTGATCATCAAACAGGCCATTCGCAGACGCTGTACGCGCTGGCACAGGGGGAGTGATGTGCGCCTACAATCAGGTCAACAATAGCTACTCTTGTCAGAACAGTTACATGATGAACTATCTGCTCAAGGGTGAGTTGGGATTTCAAGGATTCGTCGTCAGTGATTGGTTAGTCTGACTTCTTCTTCTTCGTCAGAACTAGAACTAGAACTAGTTTCTTTAACCTCCTCTTTGGAAGCGTCTAATTCGGAGTATCTAGGAGCGGACAGCATTCAGGGATAGGGGGCGCTCTTGCAGGCCTGGATATGTCTATGCCGGGCGACGTATTATTTGATACAGCAACCTCGTACTGGGGCACTAACCTCACCATTGCTGTATTGAATGGCACAGTCCCCGAATGGCGACTAGACGATATGGTCACCCGTATCATGGCTGCCTACTACTACGTCGACCGAGCGTCGACCGACACACCAATCAACTTTGGCTCTTGGACCTCAGATACCTATGGGCCGGTTTATGTTGCCGCTAACCAAGGCTATCAACTTGTCAATGAACACGTGGACGTCCGGGGGAACCATGGTAGCCACATCCGACTCCAGGCAGCGCGGTCCACAGTTTTACTGAAGAATTCTGGCGGGGTCCTACCATTAACTGGCCGCGAAAGGCACACTGGAATTTTCGGCGAAGACGCGGACAACAATCCTTGGGGAGAGAATGGCTGTCCGAACGCCGGTTGCGACAATGGCACTCTAGCTATGGGTTGGGGCAGTGGGACAACGAATTTCCCATACCTGGTTACCCCGTTGACAGCCATCCAGAGGGAAGTTGTGGCAAACAACGGCGTCATCCAATCGGTCACCGACAACGGGGCGTACAGGCAAATCGACTCGGTATCGCGGCAGGTCGGCGAAGTTAACGGCGTGTGCATCGTCTTTGTTAACGCTGATAGTGGTGAAGGATTCATTGCTGTTGACGGGAATGCCGGTGACCGGAACAATCTTACACTATGGGGAAGTGGTGACGCACTCATCAGGAATGTCTCTGCCAACTGCAATAATACTGTGGTCGTGATCCATTCCGTTGGGCCAGTGCTTGTAGATTCTTTCTACAACAATCCAAATGTTACTGGCATCCTCTTCGCTGGGATACCCGGGCAAGAATCAGGCAATAGTATTGCTGACGTCCTCTATGGCCGTGTTAACCCAGGTGCGAAACTCGCTTTTACACTTGGGGCCTCCAGGGAGGATTATGGCAGCGATGTCCTATACGCCCCCAACAATGGCCTTGCAGCTCCACAGGACAATTTCGACGAAGGTGTCTTCATTGACTATCGCGCCTTTGACCGCGCTAATATCCAACCCATCTATGAATTCGGATTCGGGCTGTCTTATACGACATTTGCTTATTCAAACCTGAATATTATGGCCCACACTACTGGCGCGTATATCCCAAACACAGGCATGACCACAGCTGCACCCGTACTCGGCAACTACTCTACAAACGCCGCCGATTATCTTTACCCTACCGACATCTCCCGGGTACCCTATTTCATCTATCCGTACCTCAGTAGCACGGACCTAGCCACCTCGTACAACTACAGTCGCGGCGATTTCGGTATGCCAGCGTCTTCTTATATTCCCGCTGGCTCACAAAACGGTTCGCCACAACCGCGTGTGGCTGCCGGAGGAGCTCCAGGTGGTAACCCAGGCCTATACGATGTCCTTTTCACAGTAACTGCGACCATTACCAATACCGGGAAGGTTGCTGGGGATGAGGTGCCACAACTGTACCTTAACCTAGGTGGATCCAACGATCCAAAGGTCGTGCTCAGGCAGTTCGATAGGCTTTCGATCCAGCCGGGCATGTCAGCGACCTTCGTTGCTGAGATTACAAGAAGGGACGTGTCGAACTGGGACACGGTCAGCCAAAACTGGGTTATTACGAATTATCCAAAGACTGTGTATGTTGGCAGTTCGTCAAGAAATCTTCCCCTCAGTGGTACCCTATCCTTTGGCGGTACAACGGGTACAGGCTCTGGAAGTGGCAGCGGCTCTGCGGGAAGCTCCAGCCAAGCAGCATGTAGTTGCTCGGCTACTGGCTCATCTGGGGCGAGCTCATCTGGCGCAGGATCAGCTACAGGCTCAGCTACGCGTTCATCTGGCGCAGGATCAGCTACAGGCTCAGCTACGCGTTCATCTGGCGCGGGCTCATCTGGCGCGGGCTCAGCTACAGGCTCAGCTACGCGCTCATCTGGAGCGGGCTCATCTGGAGCGGGATCAGCTACAGGCTCAGCTACGCGCTCAGCGACGGGCTCATCTGGAGCGGGGTCATCTGGAGCGGGATCAGCTACGGGATCAGCGACGGGCTCATCCGGAGCGGGCTCAGCTGGAGCGAGCTCATCTGCCGCGTGCTCAGCTAGGTACTCTTCTCGATCAACAGGCAGCTCTTCCGGAGCGGGCTCAACTGGAGCGGGCTCAGCTGGAGCGACCTCATCTCGCGCAGGCTCGTCTGGTGCGTGTTCAGCTAGGTACTCTTCTGCATCAACAGGCGGCTCTTCCGGCGGTGCTTCTGCGGGCGCTGGCTCGACTGGCTCTGCAGGCGCTGGCTCGGCGACTGGCTCTGCAGGTGCTGGCTCTAGTGGTTCTGCTGGCGCTGGGAGTGGCTCGGCAACTGGCTCTGCAGGCGCTGGGTCGGCGACTAGATCTGCGAGCGCTGGGTCGGCGACTGGCTCTGCAGGCGGTGGCTCGGCGACTGGCTCTGCAGGCGCTGGCTCAAGTGGTGGTGCTTCCGCATCAAGCACTCGCCCTGTATCCCAGATCAGCGATGGTCAGGTCCAGGCATCCGGCACCGGCGCTGTATCCCAGATCAGTGACGGCCAGGTTCAGGCATCCGCCACTCGGGCTGTATCCCAGATCAGCGATGGCCAGGTTCAGGCATCTACAAGCAAGTCTGCATAGGCGATGCCGTCAGCGGAACAACGCGTCGGACAACTGTCGTGATGTCGGTAACGCAGGCTGCATTGTAATGCAACGCCGCATTAGAGTCGGACAAGGTTTGGAGGATTGGTTCAACACCCTGGATTGGAGACCTTAAGGTAATCTTGTAGTTATATGTACATATAATGAGAACTCATGTAGAATGTACATAGAAAGTATGAGTTTTATGATCTTCGCAGCCGTTTAGTCTGCCTATCCTCCTGATCTTTGCCTTCATTCTCTTCGTCGCGCTGGTACTCCTTCCGTTCGTGAAATGTGTGCGGCGGCCGCTGGAGAGGCTCATGGTCGTATATGGAAGGGGAACGGGACCGAGGACTTGGAGGCTGCAGGGTGTCCGGATCTAGTGGAACTCTAAGCTTCTGCGCTTAGCATAATTGGGATGGAGATTTACCCTTTGGTTGCTCGTCTCGTTCAAGTACAACCTTCTTCCCTGTGCTAAAGAACCATCCGTGAAGTCTTACCTTGAGCCTCTTCAACGCCTTTTTATCTTGAAGATAGGTATGAAGCTCGGTCTTCGTGGCAGCAGCAAGTTCTAAACTTTTTTGGATAGCCTTATCGAGCTCTTTGGCGGAAGTTGCTTTGATAGTCTTCATATATTTCGAAGACCTTATCCAGTTGAACCACCGGTCTTTAGGTACCACGTATCAGCGATAGCGAGCAAAACTAATAGGCACTCGCACTCACCGCTATCTTTAGAGACCTCGATGTTTGAGTGCTGTTGGTTAACCTGTTGGGGTTTGAGCTGGAGCTGGGAACCTGACGCTTCCGCATCACCCTCAACGGATATCTTGATTCCTATCGATGGTCAGTCATACCCTAACAAGGAACCCACGAACAATATACTTTTTGATTCTGTTAGCTCCGCCATGCCCTCTGCAAACATCTTCCCGACCAGCTGGCTCGCGAGTTTAGTCCGGCCTTTTCTGTTTTTGTGCGTAGGATTGACGTTGGACATGCTCGCAAGGACTTCTCGAAGAGTGATTGTGATGCGATTTTCCAGCTCCTGCTTACTTTCGTAGCTGTGGTCGAAATGCAAAGCTCATAACAGTGTGGCTAACAGCTCCGAATGATCTGAGCTCATTGTGGCGGAACAGGACAAGGCAATAATGAAACAGATAGTGTTTGCGCGGACTAAGATATTGATCGTAGTCCTATTTGGTGGATACTTTACATAGGTCTTACAGAAGAGCGGTGCTCGTTGCGTGTGTTAGGTCAGGAGTGGAAGGTTGAAGGATATTCAAATGTGGCCAGCTAACAAACAGAACGCGACGCGTGGGTCACGCGACGCTAGATGTGAAGCTCAACGAATGTTAACAGCAACCTTATCCTGCTCAAGTATACGTAGTCACCAAACCTATCCAACCTTGGCTTCTAATCAGGCTGCTCCCGGAACGCCCCTCGACGCTGATTAGATGATTGCTGAGGTGGAAGATGAAAACCTTTCCGAGCATGTCAACGTACACAAAAACATAATAGCAGGAACCACAACGAGTCTGAATCACGATCCAGCTATTTTCAGGGTCGATAGATAATTTTAGAGGGTATTGAGATTATGATCTGAAGCCATTCCTACTCATCTGTTGGTGTTTAATGGTAAAGCAACTAGTAGTAGAATGGCCGGGATAGGAAAAAGTATGCTTCCAAAACTACTCTTGATAAGACATAAGAAGTTCTGCGCTATAGCAGTTTAGAGAGCAACCGGGTGCTGCGAATTATAAGCTTAAGCTTATGACATATTCCTTTTGTCAAAGGACATTCTATGGCAAAACCTAGGTAACAATGTAATCAATTAGAGTTTCCGGGACATCCAAGGTGGCCATCCTACGGAATTGGAGCAGTATCTCGCAACGCTAAGTCTGCAGCACTGGCGGACTGAATTCAAAAATCCTAGCACAGCAGCTAAAGATTTGATGTTATCCACGAGGTAATGGCGGCTACTGTGTTTAGAGGGAGTTATCCGCAGGGCCAATCTCTGGTCGTGGGGTGCGGACGTGGAACTACCGAAAACCCGAACCTCAAGGACTTGGTACAACAGCCTACTCCGGTAGTACTTTTTGGATCCTTCAACTCAGCTTCTTACGGAGCACATACCACGACTACGGGGCCCTTCATACCACTAAGCGAGTTGAGAGTAAAGATAAAAATAAGTCAGGTCGCATTAACTTGAAGATATCTCAGTGCACTGCCACGGAGAGTATGAGGGGCTACTGCGCCCCTTGAGTCCGTAATAATTAGCCCCACATAATCTTACAAATCAGCGACCGCGTCCTCCCTCTAAAGTGATTATTGTTGCCTGGCAGGTGCCCTTGACCCAAAGTTGGTAGTGCTTACTCACTGAAACACAGAAATAAGGGCGCCCTCCTCAAGAACTGCTTTCGTGCATTAATCGCGGTTAAATAAAGACTCAAACCCTTTGGAACGCCTCTGAATCAAAGCAATACCTTCATCATACATTTTCTTCGAGCTCAAGATGTCTCAACCATGGGCCGATGAGCCCTTCGCGCTCATCCCTACTATTTCATTCTCCCAAAACGTGCGAGTTTCGTTCCTCAGTCCGTGACTTCCGCTCAAACGCTGACCGTTGCCATCAGACCTCCCATCCCGCCTATTACATTGCCACGCAGATGGCCCTAGCACATAATGGCATTATGCGCGGCTTGAACGCCATATACCTCCAAGCCGTACACCTCCCTTCGAGTGACCATCAGCTCATCCAAGATTTCCTAACATATTGCCAATGCTGGTGCGCATCCATGCACCATCACCACGATGCCGAAGAAACCAACTTCTTCCCGGCTCTGGAACGCTTAACCAAAGCCGAGGGTCTGATGAGCGGGAACGTAGAGCAGCATCGCTCGTTTACGCCGGGTTTTGAGCGTTTCGAAGAGTACTCCAAGACGTGTCGACCGGAACGGTACGATGGGCGGGAGCTCAGGCGGCTGATTGACGACTTTGCGACGCCCTTGTGTCAGCATTTGCGTGACGAGATCGATACGCTGCGGGATCTGGATAAGTATGACAGCGAAGGTTTGCGCAAGGCGTATGATGATTTGGAGAAGATATTGATGGCCAGTGACAGCGTAAATTTCCCGCCTTACTTATCTTGCTCCACGACAACAGTACGCACAGACACTGACGTATGATACCTCGATTACTTAGTATCGAACTGGTCCTTTAGTATTCGGTACTGCGGACAGAGCCTTCGAAGGTGGTATTCATAATTTTCCGGCTGTACCATTCTTCGTGCCTTATATCATCCACTACTACTATGGGCGGCGTTATCGGGGTGCATGGAGATTCAACCCTTGTACTATGTGGAGAGACCGGAGGCCACTTGAGTTTGTGCCAGACCATGCAGAGGCGGATTGAAGAACTGCGTTTCACTGAGGATTCCCCAAGGAGCAAATCTGTCACAGGTAGCAGATTAATACCACCCTGTCTCCGCACGCGTTTCGAAAACTCTGTACAATATGCTTGGTCTAGAGATACTAATAATACATGCAAACGAACGGGGCGAGCGCATAATATGAGGTGACCATGCCGCTACGACCAATAACAATTATAAACCCAGAATATAATGATTTTGCGTTGCAAACCATACGTTGGCAGGCTTTCAATGATCAACTTTTCATCGGCCTGAATGCAAGAATGAGCAGTGGGTTGATAGACGTAATATCAGTAGGTCTCAGAGGCGAGGACATCCAGACTTGCTGGGATGCCAGGGATTGTTAGTTGTAAAGGCTGGCAATATTCTGGTGGGGCGTCCTCCCTCCCCACAACAGTCGACTCCTGGACATCGAAGTAGCCGTCATTTAGGAGCGCTAGCATATTGGCTTTACTGCTCCCCCACCGGCCAGTGCAACTGTCCTCCCGCCGAGCCAAGCGTGCGCGGACGCGTTGGTATCATATAGAATGTTATGTCCTGCACTCTCGATGTTCGTCAACTCCGTGTTCTCCGTGGTAAAGCTCTGCAAGGTAGTATCCGCGGTCAACGTCCACGTGCTCGTGGCATCAATCTGCACCGCAAAGCTCGCTGCTCCGAAGCCGGAGCGGGCAGCACCGCGCCATGATGAGTGGTCGCTCAAGATCAGCGCAATGCTGCTGCCGTTGTAAGCAACCAGATCGCCAGTGAGGTTCGATTCCCTGACGTTGATCGTGGCCTCCGCAGGTTGCAGCATCGGATTGTCTGGGTACCCGGCGAAGTAATTGAACTCTTGCGTGACTTGGGAGTAGTTTGCGACAGCCAGGACACTACTCGTCTGGTTGATCTCCGTGGAGTACAGGTTGACCGTCGCGATCGTGTTTCCGAACCAGAGGCCAGGCATATCCGCGCGAAGAGTCGTCAGGCGTGAGTCCGTGAAGTTGACTACGGCGCCCGCCTGTCTGACCATGGAGCTGAAGACGATAATGCCTGCAAGCAGGCCAGCGGTGAAGTCGACGTTGTGGAAATCTGCGGATTGGACGCCGTCCATGAACATGGCCGGCGCATTCTCAGCGAGCCCGACCACGTCGGTGCCATGCATGGAGCCCAGAGCGTAGAAGATTGCACTACCAATGCCGGCGGTGTGAGCTACCGCATCGGTAACGTAGATATATCCTGCCGGTGCATCTCCAGAGAACGAAGAGCATCGATTACCTCCGGAATAGTGGCGGATGTTCGTGCCATAGATGGTGCCGTTGCCGGAGGCGTACAGGCCATGGGCTGTGGGACCGGAGCTGTAGAGGTCGGCGTCCGACATATAGACGTAAGTGTCCGTCCCGAAGGCATAGATGTTGGCCGCACCGTTGTGCGTAGTGATATTCACATGATCAAGGTACGCTGTCGATCCATTGGCTACGTTGAGCGCAGCATTAAGACCGAAGAAGCTTTCTTGAAAAAGGTTGGAGCCGTAGCCTGTCTTAATGATGTCCACGAAGGAAAGATTGAGCTGGGCGCCCTCTGTAACGACAATAACGCTCGTGTCATTTTCACTCGTTGACAAAGTAGCATGATTGATTTCGGTCACGTTGGAGCCGCCACTGAAGATATAAGGCCCCACAATTGCAGTGGTCTGGTACAGAGTAGGAGTAATGTTGTAGTCAGCTCTGATCGCATTATCTGAGGCATCCTGCAAAACGTTGACATAGTTACTGGGATCCGAGATGGGGACGGTAGCGTAGCAGAGACCTGCAAAGAGAGGCAAAAGGTTGATTATTTGCATGGTGACTGAACAGATACGATCACCACAACGTGACGATGTCGCAGTCCCGAGACTTGAGCACACAGTTGGCTCTTCCACTTGCTAGACTACTTATATCCCAAAGATGAGCGAAACCAGCAAGGGCTGCGTAACGTCAATAGTAAACAAGGTGCGGGGGAGACAAACGCAGAACGCCGGCAGTGCGGAGAACGAGGTCTACTCTATAAAGCCTAGCATAGTGCATGCATATTGATAGGGCCGATTGAATATGTAGCACTATTAGCCTGTATGTTCGCTGTGTAGCCAAGACCAGTTAGACCCGGGATGTGGACCCGACTTGATGAGCAACGAACTCCTGCCGTCAGGCGAAAAAACCCCCACAGAGGCGCACTTGAGATATTGAGAGCATAGAACGAAGTTCCTTCTCACGTATAAGCGGAACCCCACCCTGGCTGAGCGAATGATATTGCTGCAGCTGTGGGTGCATACTGATAAATGTTATGATAGCATCTTGTTATAGTGATGAGCGTCAAAAAGGGACAGACCTGAAGATACTGGAGGGCTGTGTACCGATCAAATGCACATTCTGCAAATCTCAGGAACATAATTTTCAGCAGTCTCACGCTCGATTTGATCTTTTTGGTTGTACGGCAAAAGTATTTGAGGAGCCAAGCTGAGTGCAAACCGGGGGCCTGCACGACTGGAGAGCCCCCCGATCATTTTGATCCAGGCACTGATATCACCCAGGGTCGGTCAAGAATATCTGAACAGCCAAGCTGGGTGCAAACCGCTGGGCTGCAGCACGGGCGATCCTAACGAAGTCAGAGTAGGATACCCTTCCCGTAGGACTCAGACTTGGAATTTGCTGCTAGACACCGGAACTGCCAAAATCGCTTACCGCAACTATGCAATGTCTTCACTCTACCCGCTTAGCAGCAGCAACATCAGGAACACCAACGCCTTCGACAACTTTCGCGCTCACGACCTCATACACAGGTATCTCCGCCAACCTCGAGATGATGTGATGCAGTGTCGGCAACGCATCCCAATCCAGCGGATCAATCTTGAAGTGCGCTTTGGCTGCCTGAAACACCCTCTGCGGCTTTGGCACGGGCTTCTCCTCCTCAAACGGGACATACACCGGATACGACGCTTCTGCTTGGCCCTTTGTAGTACGGCCAACCTGAGGTATGTACCGATACACCAGAATGCCAGCATCATCCCCACCGCTGATGTTGCCCTTGTCACCGGAAGTGTCGACCTCCTCGAGGCCTTCCCATGTAAAGTTGCCCCAAATGGCACCCTGCCAACCACTATTGATGCGGTATGACTTTATCCGTCGGTACACATCGATGGAAGTATAGAGCTTCGGCATGCCAAGTTCTTCTCGGCCAGAGACGATAGGATCGGTGAGGGATTCGAAGAGGATGGGCATGTAGGCGCCGCTGACCACTTCGCCGTTTTTCTTCTGGTATTCGACGCCATGGATGTAGAGCCCAAGATGGCTGTATCCTGAGCCTCCTAGCCATTCCATCTTGTTCAAGGTTGTCTGGCTAAAGGAAGCGTAACAGATCGTTCCAGGCTCCTTGAACCTCCACCCCGTGCTGAGGCTTTTCCGCGGAAAGAGGTTTTGCAGGACTGTACGAGAGGTTTTGAACTTTATGGACGCCGTCGTGAATGTGGATTCAGTCGCTTGCCGCATTGCTCCTAGATATGACTGTCGCGGACCCGGCATGGGACCGAAGGCTACAGGCATGCGCCAGTACATGTTTGGATTTTGGTCCCAAGTCCATTCCCGGAACTTTTGCGTAGCATTATCCCATTCGTCGTGACCCAAGTTGTAGTTGGTGAACTCCATCACTGTGCACTATTAGCAAGATGATAGGCCTTATATGACGGGGAACTGACTGTCGCGCTTGATACTAGCCCGGTCGTCCGCACCCATTATGCGGGAAAATTCTTGAATCCTGTTTGCCCGGTCGTATCTGATCTGCTGGTAAAGCTTTAACCGCTCCGGAACATCTCCAGGAGATGTCTCAGCGGGTAAAACTACAGCCAGGGCAGCTGCGTCCTCAATTGCAACACCTGCTCCCTGTCCCTGATGAGGTAGGAATGGATGGGCGGCATCGCCCAAGAGAGCAAGCCGTTGATTGGTCCAATGGGGTAGAATGCCCATATCCAGCAGCTTCCATACTTTGACGGTCACAGGATCCGCTTTGCTGAGCAGCTTCAACAAGGCCGGGTCAAACTCCTTGTATATCTTGAGCATGGTGTTAATGCTACCTCCCTGATTCCAGTCATCTCCGGCTTCGGATTCCGCCTCGGGATGTACGCACACGAAGTTCAGCGTCTGGTTATTCGACGTTGGGTACATGATTACCCTCCGGTCAGACCCATACCATATGAGAAGGTTGCCCGACTCTTGGACGAAATGGCTTGTGACAGGATCCTCTGCTGCTGCACTTCTTGGAAAGGTGAACCGAAATGCGCTTTTCCCACAGCAAAAGGGCTTCATTGTGCCCCCTGGTATCTTGGTTCTTGTCACAGAATGTACGCCATCAGCTCCAACAACCACATCCCCATCGACTACTGAACCGTTGACGAGGGTTACCGTGGCGGCCTCCGGATCGACATCTTTTACTTTGCTTCCAGTGAGCAGCCGAACTGGTGTCCCCTTGCCTTGTGTTGATGTAGCGGTCTTCTTTAAGGCGTCGTGAAATTGCACACGGTGAGCGAGATGCCAAGGCTGAAACTCAGTTAGTGAGGATTGTGAAGATGCTGGTTCGTCATACATGCTGCCATTGCTTGTTCGGCTCTTCTAGATCGACTGCCCGTGTCAGCTCACCAGACATGGAGTATTCCGTAAACTGCATTATCAATCAGTCAAGCCATCTATACTCCTTTTCCGGCTGATGGACAACGCAATCTGTGGAGCTAACCTTCCGCATAGGATTGGCACCAAACTCCTCCGCGTATATCCCAAAACGTCGCAGGATGCCATTGGCATTTGGTTGGAGGTGTATAGCAGCTCCAGCTTCGCTTGCGAACTGTGACTGTTCGAGAACTGTGACTTCATGGCCTTGCTGCCTCAGTGCAATGGCCGCTGTCAGCCCACCGATCCCAGCTCCGACGATAATAACCTGCAGAGGGCCAGAGCCATGGCTTGCTCCATTGACGGTTAGATGCGACCCTCCGTTCTGAAATGCTGCGGTTGCCATACCGAATGCCTGCGCTGTTCACATCATGACACGCTGTGGTCCTTCGCAATTAATGTCTGGATGATGACAGCGGATCCCTTGGGATATCGGCCCGCCTCATGGCCCCACGTTCTGAAAGTTCGGGAGAAGCTATTGTTCCTCCACCCACCTCGGGAGTCTGCCATGGGTACAGTGGCGTGAGGGGTTTCTCAGCGAGGCTGACCCCGCACATACCTACTTGTCCGCATTGCCGAGTGAGTTATATGAGGGCTGCAAAAGTATGGGAGGAACCTATGCAGAGGTAGAAAGGTAGACACCGAAGGTAGATAGTTAAACCGCATTATTATTTATTGAACGGACAAGTACTCACATCGACTTACGAGGTGCGGCGATCTGCTGATGTTCCAGAAAAGACGAAATGGTTAACTCTTGTTCTCATTCAGTGCGAACGCTGCTTTCACTGCAGCGATGATCGATAAAGTATCATAGAAATTCAGCGTCGCTAATTGTGTGCTTCATTACTTACAAAAGCGAGGAAAAGTTCAATCTTCATATCAGAGGGTCACAATCGTGATTCTTTCGGAGTATCAAATATCCAGTCAAACTCATCGTTTAGGAATCTGTTGGCACGCAAATCTCCTGACCGCGCATGGCCCTCAAATAGCTCTGCGCGGGCTGCCCGTCCACATAGGCGTCCTAGACTGCCACTCTGCTCCGCCGAGGTAACTTCTTGGTAAGTGACGGTTTTCAGATACTTGCCTACCCAGAGGCCGCCCGTGTAGCGGGCTGCTTTCCGTGTGGGAAGGACGTGATTTGTGCCGATGACCTGTTCGGTTTAGCGTCCATACTTCGTTCTGAATTTATGTTGCTTGCAGTGACGAGACTCACCTTGTCACCATACGAGACACACGTTTTGGCGCCCAGAAAGAGGGCACCGTAGTTTTGCATCTTTTTGAGCGCCTCACGAGGCTCGTTTGTAAGGATCTGCACATGCTCTGAGGCGTATTCGTCGGCAAGGGCGTATGCCTCGTCAAGGCTATCAACCACGATAACTTCTCCGAAGGCTTTCCACGACACACTTGCTAATGGAGCTGTGGGGAGGCTCTCAAGAAGCTTGTCAACAAGCTCCATCGTCTTCCGGCCAACATCCTCAGACGTAGTGATGAGCACGGCCGGCGTATCCGGGCCATGCTCTGCTTGCGATAGAAGGTCTGTCGCGCACATGAACGGATCAGCCGCTTCATCAGCAACTATGAGCACTTCAGTTGGCCCTGCGAAGAGATCGATTCCTATGCTTCCATAAAGCTGACGTTTGGCTTCGGCCACAAATGCATTGCCTGGGCCCGCAATGAAGTCGACTTTTCGTATCGTGTCCGTGCCGATGGCCATAGCTGCAACAGCCTGAACGCCGCCGAGGATGAAGATTTCATCAGCCCCGGCGAAATGCATCGCCGCCACAGTCGCATTTGGTACTTTGCCATTAATGGGCGGAGTGCAGGCGACGACAGACGGCACCCCAGCAACCTTTGCAGTAAGGATGGTCATATGGGCGGACGCTAGTAGAGGATATCTGCCCCCTGGGATGTAGCTGCATACGGCATTCAGCTGTGAGCGGATGATTGTGGTAATAAGGATGCAGTAATTGGGAACTAGTACATACCAGCCAACAGCACCAATGGGAATGTTTTTCTGCCCCAGGTGAACGCCTGGCCGTATCTCCACCTCAAAATCCCTGAGCGAGTCACGCTGGGCTTGAGCGAATGTTCGAACATTACCTTGCACTTCTTTGATATCTTCGATCGTTTGCTTAGGGACTTGCGCTATGGCAGCCGCAATGTCCTCTTTGGAAAGCTTGAACGATGGAGGTGACCACTTGTCAAATTGCTCGGAATACTGGCGAACGGCAGAATCACCCTCCTGCCGGATCCGGGCTATTACGTTCTCGACGATTTTGGGAACGCTGGTGTTGAATGTGGCTATTGTCGCCGGAGGAGCGGCTGTCTTGAGATGCCGTGGCATTATGGTGGTGGGAATCGCAAATGATGATGTTATTAGCTTCTTCAGAATGATATGAAATGTTTCAACGGAGTCAATTCTCTGCCCGTTTCGGTCTGAGCGTCTAGACCATATAAGTCAATCGCACATGAAGTCCTGTGACCGCAATCTACAGGCATTTCTGGTGGGGTGCCGGATGCAGATTGCATTCCCGACGATGTGGAGCCGACTGCCAGATGCGTTACAGCTTTTTATGTAGCTTAGCGGCAAGTTACATTGATCAGGTACCTAGTGTTGCCATATATCCTTTCCAGGCAAGATGACATAAGTCGTGGAAGACTTATATCGTAGGATACTTCATCTACTGGGCGCTGTTCTTGACAGACTGGAGGCCTCCTGACAAGCAGATACATTCTTCCGAAGCTGATAGAGTTGTAGCAGCAGGACCCGTTCAGACACGAACACATTACCAAGATGCGCCAGCTTTAGTAAACTGACGACCTCCAGAGCGGTAAATGGTTGTTTCTGCTCTCAAAAGGATTCGCCTACTATTACGAGTTATGTCCTCTTGCTTGGCAGCTGATTGCTGCGTGGATCCTACTTCGAAGATGATTGACAAGCGGCTCGTTCAGAAAATCCCATCATGGGGCCAAGTCCAGAGCAGTCACAAAGGGGCAGTTCGCTAGTCAGATGGCCGCGATCCGTACTCCATCAGGTGTTCGAGTACAAGGACCCGTGCTTACATGCACAGAGTGCGTAGAAAGTGCACATGGTCAGCGTGTGAGTCTTCTGCGGCGCTTGGGAGAGCCTCCGAAGAAACCATCATTCATGTGCCCATCAGCTATCGTAACTTTTACTATGAAGACAACTTGTCCTCATAACGCATTCCACGGTGTGAAGCACGGCCTGCGCCCGTTTATTTCTTTGATCCCATGCGCTTGGCTCCCCGGTACGTTCGACGGTGGGTTGCCCAGGCGCGAGTAGAGGCGCTAGTTGGCTGTGTCAACTTGTCGTCGGTGCTGTATGCAGCGTGGGCATGAGAACTTAGCAATTCGTGGATAGAAAGCTGGGCGTCACGGTAGGTAATGTGTAGGTAAGGAAACCATCTCGACGAACTGCCTAGCGATACAGTGCCGTGGATTGCTTGATGCATAACCGTCCGAAGAAACGCAAGTCGAATCTGCTTGTACTGGCTTCGAGTTTGCATGTTACTGGGTAAGCCTAAGGGCATCTTTGGTGCCCAGTACGTGGAGATGTCCGGTCAAATAAACGACATTGTGTCACGTGTGCGCCCGCGCGTTCTCAATTAGTGAAACGCGACGCGGCAATATGGAAAGGCGGTGAGGCGCGTCTTGACACGCGCCCTCTAGAAGGTCAACATGCCATCGAGAGTTTAATGCAGATTCTCCGCTGCATCAACCGACTGTAATCAAGGTCAAGATAAGGCAATGTTGAAACTGGAGAGTTGGAACATCTGCAGATGCCTCTGGTATCCGTACACTTGGGGATCTGAGGATCGGTGCAAAGAGCCACGGCTGCGCAATGTGACAATACTTATGGAATATCTGGTACACCTAGACCTCCAAGCTCTTAGGGGTCGCCCGTCACTAAGTAATAATCTCACACATCAAAACCATCTTGGGAGCATGCAAAGCAGACACCAATTTCCGAAGTCCGCTATATCAGCCTGTGGTAGAGAGGAATCGGTCCTTAGGACGTAGAAGTGTCCCCCTGATAAGACCTATTCTTGCACCCACTCTTGATCTGTGATATAGGCAGCCGGACTCGTGAGAACTCTTACAAGCCGCATTCAATCGACAAACAGACCGCCATTAGCAAACAGATGCTCCCCGTTAATCCATCTCGCCCGCTCCTCGCACAGAAATCCAACCGCGTAGGCAATCTCACTCGGATCCGCCATTCTGCGTCCAACAGGCGTGGCGTCGATGGTCGGCTGCAAGATCTTCATGACTTCCTCACCTGCACTCCGGAAGCCCTCCGTCAGCGTAGGGCCGGGAGATACTGCGTTCACAGTGCAGCCATACTTGGGCGGTAGTTCCTTCGCCCAGACCTTCGTGAACGAGTCGACCATTCCCTTGGTCCCAGCGTAGATGGTCTGCATTGGCGGCGGAGCCCGCGATGAGATGCTCACGATGTTGACGATTCGCCCGGAGCCCTTGGTCAGATACTTCAGCGCCTTTTGCGTGAGGAGGAATGTACCACGTCCGTTTAGGTTGACGAGATTGTCCCAGTGCTCGAGAGTTTGCTCCTCAAAGGGCAGATTGATGGCCAGAGCAGCGTTGTTGACCACGATGTCCAGCTTACCGTACGCGGCAACGGCAGCGTCGACAAGGACTTGCGGCGCTGTGACTGTGGACATGTCCGCTTCGACGGCGATACTGCTGGTTGGTAGGTTGTTTGCCAGAGTTTCTGCCTTGCCGCGGAGTGCTGGGAATGGGTAGTTCAGCACCACGTTTGCTCCACGGCCGGATAATTCTTGGGCTATTGCGGCGCCGATGCCAGAGTCGGACCCGGATATGATGGCAACCTTGTCGGTAAGAGTCTGCTCGACCATCATGCGCAATATCTCTGAGTTTAGGACGAAGGCGACGTAGACGTAATATGTGAAAAGATAGAGTATATGAAGTTAAAGCTCTCTTTTCCTTACTAGCGATCTTGGATTAGGCTATGCAGATATTCAGATTTCATGTTGATGATCCGTTCGGTACAAAAACGACATTCAGAAACATGCTCGTGCAACAACAACAATAATAGCATAGCCTTGTCGCCCAATGATCCGATGAAACTGTAACTCGAAGGACTCCTTTAGCCCCGGGAATGCTAGGGGCTAGTAATGCGGAGACGTTCGAGGAGGCCCACATTGTTTCGGTAAGTGGGTAGGCAACACTTCGGGCTTGGCGCTGCGCTTACTAAGGCTATGTCGTGGCCCAGAGAGCTGCAGAGGGTTCACGCTTCTAGGACAATGCAGAGCTTGTCACAACAAAGTAAACAGTGACCTGCAGAATGTGCAGCAAAATCAATTCACTCCGTTTGCTTGCCACTCGTGGACGTTCTCTAGCCCATTTATCCCCGACCTATCCCCGACGTCAAGATAGCCACAAATTCTGCCCAACGGATCCCACTTCTTCCGAATGTCCATGAGCATTTTCCATTCCTCATCTCCCCAGAACCTGGTTCTACGGATCTGGAAATCGGAGTCGCCAAGATATGCGCCTTCTGACTGTTTTTCCACGTCCTGCATGATGTTTCTTACCCATTTCTGGCATCGTTCGTCGTCCTTTTCATCCTCCCACACAGTATACAGAGCGAAGTAATGATCCGTCTGCATGCTGAGAGCCATATCCGGCATTCTGCGCCTGCTGCATGGGGCCATTGAGTACCAAAGGGAGAAGGATTTCTTATGTGGGAGCGTTGTGAACGCTTTCTCTAAAGTGTCGGCAACGTCTGCATCATTCGAGATGTAAGCATTGTCCGCGCAGTACCGGTGCCCACTTGGGTTTGCTGCGGCTTGATCTCTATACTCTTCCCTCAGGCTGGTGGGCTTGCAAAACCATTTGAAGTTCGTGCCTGGTGGGTGACTGTCTTCAGCCACTTGTAAAGCGATTCGTGCTTCTTCTTCAGTGTTTTTGAAGGTGACCAGTAGTACGTTGACGTGAGGCTCTGAGCTACCTGGGGGATAGCATCCCACAGCAACAATTTCGCTATCCGTATCGTAACCAGCGGTAATCTGGCATACCTTATCAGCGCTGCCTGGTACTCGAGGCACATATACTTACACCGAGAATCCAATTCATGGCTTTCCGATAATCCGATAATGGATAGCTGTAAAGGGAAGATCGCATGTGACTGTATGAAGGCTTTGTTTGCAGGTAAAATCGTGTAACCACTCCAGGAAACCCTAAAACAATCAGCTTATCCTGACGACCGCCAGTAGCAATTGCGTGAGCTTACCAGGTCCTGCACCTCGAGCAGCCCACAGTAATTCGCTGTTCTCATTGGCGTCACAGTGAAGCAGACGCCCATCTGGGGTCACAACGTCTAGCGCCACCATGCTCTCACAGGCCCAGCCCCAGTTCTGTTGTTTGTCAGTACAATGGGAAGTCCAGAGGAAGCAACGTCCCACCTTGCAATTCCATCCCATTCCTCCTTGCAAAAGAAAGCCGCCAAGACCCACATCCGGACAGTGACCACCAGCAAACATGAGCCCTTTTTCGCTCAGGAAGCCGTTCAATATGCGCCCCGTCGTACTCGGAGATACTCTAACGATACCTGTCTTCTCGTCGAGATCTATCTCCTTGTACTTGCCTAGATCCAGAAGAATGGCATCATCACGGACACTCCATGCTGCCCATGAGTGCCCCCCGGAGCGAACGGATATTCGACAGTTTCGTTGAATGGCTAGTTGCACAGCGTCGACGAGGTGTGATTCTTGCGTGGCTTCCACGACAGCAATGGGATATCTTTTGGGCCGGCGATGATTGAAGACCCTGTCAATGCGCGCTCTTTCGTATGCTTCTGTGTCGCCATCTGTTCTCCAGACTATTGGGAGATGAACCGATTCTGCCACGGACATTCTGAAGCAAGTCTTACTCTTTTCTGTGAGAATGGTGAGATGACTTTCAATCTTTGCTCATTACTTTCCTGCCGCCTTCGGACTCTATTCTTCTGAAAATGTTGTCGCACCCTTTTCAGCTGTAGCTGTTCCATCGGTCGGGAACCATGTGGGCGAAGTCGAGAGCCCGCGCCTCTCCACCCCACAGGCGAATCTGAGCCGACCCTTGCGTCTCCATGTCCGAAGGTCCGTGCAGAAAGTCACGTCTAGATTTCGTCTAAACGAGTCTTCGACCTTCCGGGGACCCCCTCGTGGCTAACAGAGGCTTCAACGGATTTCAGTGATTGTTGGTAGATGGGCTGTACGCCTAAGAGAGGTTCTCTCGCAGAAAGGTGTTACTGTCAGTGTGCGGGCGATCTCCACAACCTTTGGTACATTAATTGACATTGCCACATACTGTACCCCAACATTTCGCACCGGCCTCGGTCCCCACAAATTTCCTTAGCCTAGTGCGGGGCCCCGCTCTTTCAAGGGTGATCATATCCAGAACGAGCCAGTACCGTGGCCACGGTGCCTAGAACCTAGTGGGAGCATCGGAATGTCCACCATCTTGGCACTACAGTTTGCGCTTCGCGGATAAGGGACATGCTGTCACCCTCTTTCCAGCTATATTTCGATCCTTGTTCATCAATATTGAAGGATTTGCAACCCTGGCGAACTGTTTGGCTTAAGGAAGCTGCGAGCCAAAACCCAACGATCGCCTGACAACTTCGCCGACCCTGATTGCAACACTTGCGAACTGCAGCATGGCGATCAAGAAAACCTTCGACCGTGACATCGATGACTTGAAAGGCGAGACCCTTGGATCACTTCGTTTAAGACATGCCGAAACCAATGATATCATCTTAATTCCTACGCCTTCTAACGATCCTAATGACCCTCTCAACTGGTAAGTCGGTCTACAATGCAATGCTTCCCAAGGTCAGTCAATTGACCTGCACACCGTCTAGGTCAACCGCGTACCGGTATTATATCGCCGTACTCGTATGTATGGCGATCTTCTTCTGCAACTTTCTTGCCGCGGGTCCCACTGTTGCGATCGTGGATATCACAGTATACTTCTTTGGACCGCCCGGGCCGGACTTCGTCAGCCACATATCGAGAGTCGCCTACTTCTTCACAACGACAGCTTTGTTGCAAGGCATGGGGAATCTCGTCTGGATGCCTCTCATCGTCAAGTACGGCAGGCGCCCCGTGTACGTCTCGTCCTTCATTCTGTACACTGCCTGCGCTGGTTGGGCTGGTGGAGCTACATCCTACGGAAGCGAGCTTACGTCGAGGATCATCATGGGCTTTGCGAGCGGCGCTGCTGAGTGTCTTGCTCCATTGACAATTACGGATATCTTTTTCGTACATGAGCGGGGAGCAATCATGGCGTGAGTACATTCACAATAATAAAGTCTTCCAGAGACTGACGGTCTGTCAGCATGTATACCTGCGCACTGTCCGCAGGGGTAGGCGTCGGTATTATCATCGCCGGGCTGATCACCATCCACAACGACTGGCGGACGATTTACTGGGTCGCCGTTGCTCTCATTGGAGCTTCAACTCTGCTTGTCATCTTCACGTTTCCCGAGACGAATTACAACAGGAGTGCCACAGTCGCAGGAGCAAGCTCCTCATTCGAGCCTTCAGTCCTCTACGATGTTCCTGATGGGGAAAAGGGACAAGCTCTCTTCGAGGAAAGAGCAGGCCAGGCTGTCGGGGCGGGCCCCAAGAGGCGCTCCTACATTGAGAGCCTGCGCATCTTCAGTGGAACGTATACCAAGGAATCCCTGTGGAATCTGTTTGTCCGGCCAGTTGTCTTGCTATGCCTGCCAAGTATTTTTTGGGCAACTTGTGTAATGTCTGTTACAATAGGGTTCCTTGTCGCCATCACTTCGAACTTCGCTTCGGCTTTCGCGTCTACATACAACTTCAAGCCGTGGCAAGCCGGCTTGTGCTTCGTGTCATCCTTCATCGGCTCACTGATTGCCATCTTCTTTGGCGGTCCGTTGTCGGACAAAGTCGCAGATTATTTCACTCGCCGCAACGGAGGCATCAGGGAACCGGAAATGCGACTTCCTGCGCTCGGTATTGCCATCATCACTGGGCCACTGTCACTCATCTTGTACGGCGTTGGCATTGACAAGCAGCTTCATTGGATGTGCGCCACGATTGGTCTTGGATTAGGTCAGTCTGAGTTGTCTTACAAGCTGGGTTACACAACTGTCGGGACCGAAGTCTTCTGGGGATCCTCAGTGCTTCAGTCCCACGTTTGTGTCATCCAGCTTGCTTGCAAGCATGTAGAGGCGCTGACATGTCAGTAGTCAACTTCACTATTGTGCAAGCCACGAACGTAACGCTCGTATATACGATAGATGCCTATCGTCCGGTTGCTGGAGAAATAACAGTAACACAACTTGCTTTCAAATGTAGGTTGCTTTGCAGATATTATTCGTTGTCAACCTGCTGACCATGTCGACTGAACAGCGGCCTTCGGCTTTCTCCTGTCGTTTTACACCAATCCCTGGATTGCCGCATCGGGCTATCTTGATGCCTTTGGGGCAATGGCTGGTATCAGTGCAGCGGTGATGGTCTTGGTTGTTCCTTTTTACTTCTACGGAAAGCGAATTCGGCACATAACGTGGCAATGGCCTATTGTCAAGAGCCTCGCACACTGGTCCGAGGATCGTGAAGTTGGAGAGTAAAGGCAGCGAGACGGCGATCCGACGCAAATTTGCTCGCGCTTTTACTATTCTTTCAAACCTGTACAGCCTCATCATCGACCAAGGGTCCCTTTCGTTTTGGCTGGCGTTTCTTCATTACGAGCGGGTCGAATACCAATCTGATGCAAATTAAGCCTTTCCAATATCGTCTAGTATTCCTGTTTGATACTGAACTCTGGTGAGGTGACATAATGTCTTCGTTGGCTCGGCACCAACATATTGCTATGCTCAGCAAGCTCGACTTAAAGAGAAAAGCCGGCATCAATAATGGCGTTTTGCCCCGTGACAGACTGACTCAAAGCGAACGCCTTAACTTGTTGAGCAACATCCTGTATTAGTCAGTTATCAGTTAAGCGCGCTACTTGTGAATAGGACTCCACGTCGATGATGACGGGCTTACTTCGACAGTAGCAAATCTTTTGAGCTTGTTTGCTTCTTTGACCATCTGGAGCCGTTCCTCTGGGAATTTGAGACCCCACTCCTAGTAGATCAAAATTAGTACTTCGACTAATTTCGACCAAGGGGAGTATTTAAGGGCAGGCTTACAGTCAGCAAAACACCAGGTGAAATACAGTTGACACGAATCTTCGGAGCTGCAATAACGGCAAGAGATTTGATGAGATGAATTTGAGCGGCCTTGGTTACTGAATAGGGCTACGCAAACTCGTCAACACAACGGAGCTTATGAAGGCGTTCTTCCCTTTGAAGCTCAGATTTAGTGACGGAATTTGGAATTGCACCATACCAAGGAACTACCGCTTGGCTTTACTCCTGCTACACTAGCTGTGGAGATAAAAGCGCCTTCGCTTGCTTCGAGATGTGGACGTGCGGCAGAGAAGAGATATAAATGGCTCTTGACATTCATATTAAAACACCGATTCCAGTCCTCGTCAATCAGACCTTCTTCTAAATTCATAAAATTGGTCATGCGTGTCCTGCATATTTCCAGCATATAGATTAGTGTAAGCCAATAAGAAAAGCAAAAGGTTATTGACAAAGAGACACAAGATTTAACGCACCAACCAGCATTGGAGATTACAACGTCTAGCCGCCCCATGGCGGCAACTGTCTCTTCTACGAGGCGGTTGATATCGTCGCGCTGTGACACGTCTGCTTTAATGGCTTTACAATTTGCTTCGCCCGTCGACCTTGGGACTTCATTAGACAGCGCGTTTACCAGTGCATTTGCACGCTCAGCGTTTGCTGAGTAATTTATGACGACCCGCATCTTTGCCTCTATAGCGAGAACACGTGCAATCGCTGCTCCAAGACCAGCTGAGCCGGCCGTAACCAGGGCAACTTTAGCAGAGGCCATTTTTGGGATATCAGGGTGAAGTTCTGAAGGTCTCACAGCTGTTGTACTTGTGTCCGCGCCAAGAAAAGGTGCAACACCGTCCGCCTATAGTCCGCATAGTCAAGCCATTTGGAGAACCTCGGTACCCTAGCGTGCCTAGCAGCAGCCCGAGCAACTGGAACCCCTCCACCTCCACTCGGAACAGGAATGCCAGGCAAACCCGATATCA
This sequence comes from Lichenothelia convexa, assembly GCA_021030975.1. Classification (NCBI taxonomy): domain Eukaryota; kingdom Fungi; phylum Ascomycota; class Dothideomycetes; order Lichenotheliales; family Lichenotheliaceae; genus Lichenothelia; species Lichenothelia convexa. The sequence goes on from JAGFMK010000256.1 coordinate 37,921, forward strand.
ACAAAAGAGATTTTCGTTAATGTAAGTGATATTCCGACAAGAATTAAGTCTGATTCCATACTTGGAACCTTTGATACTTTACGATACTCCCAGTACTCTACGCCTTGCCTTTGGCCTCGTCTTCGCCCTCGTTTTTGCCTCCTCTATGCTTTGGACCTTCGATACGTTACGATACTCCCACGCACTCTACCCTAATCTTGCCTCGTCTTCGCCCTCCGTTTTGCCTTCAATCTTCGCCTCTTCACCCTTATCTCCGCAATGTCGGGATCGAAAGACATCCGTCCCATCCAGCGTTTTATTACAAGTCACGACCCGAGCGGCAAGACAATATTCTCGGACGCAGTATCGGAAGAAGCCCCATTTCAACGACTCCCAGATGGCGCCCAATTCTCGCTCTGCTACGTGACCGACAAATTTCCTGTCAAGATGCAGGATGACACCGACGTCTCCACATACCAAGGCTACATGGCAAATCCGCCGGGAATCACAATTTCAACCGGTACCGTTCTACGCGTGGTGGATATGATGCCCAATGCCCTGTCGCCAATGCACCGAACTGTCAGTCTGGACTACGGAGTCGTGCTGGAAGGGGAAGTAGAGCTTATTCTCGATTCCGGGGAGAAAAGGTTAATGCGGCGAGGGGATATATCAGTTCAACGCGGGACAAACCATGCCTGGCGGAACACCAGTCCGTCAAGCTGGGCCAGGATGCTCTATGTACTTCAGCCGTCAGAGCCGCTGGTCATTGGGGGAACAAGGTTGGATGAAGACACGAGCACTATCCCTGGAGTCAGGCCATCAGATTAACTCTTGCAGCATTGGACTTTGGCCGAGTCCACAAGCCCCTGGGCACCTCCTCGTTGCTACCACGTGCTCAAACAGGCGTTCTAAGAGGTGGTGTGTGCTTCGTATTCGCTGAAGAGGGTTCTATATAGAAACTTATTACTCCAGTGCAGAGGCGAACGCCAGGTGCCTGAATAGTCTTGGAACAATAGACACTCACACTTTTAGGGAAAGTCTTGGTTAAGTTGCAGGACTTTGGGCGAGTCTTCAACCTCCTGGAGGACCCTGGTCGCTATACGTGCTGGACCAGAGATCACTGGAGATTGCTGTATGCTTCATATGCTCTATACAGCGGCTCTATACAAAAGTTAATTGCTGAGTGTATGGGCGACCTCCAGCGCTTAAATAGTGTAGGCTTAACAGATGCTCAGCGCTTCTCACACTGCGTGACGGTTGCCTCGTTGTGCCTGAACGTCCTTGGCGTGCCCCACTCTTGTGGCCCGCAGCCGGGAGTGCGGGGAATGGGGGCAAAGTCGGGGAAGTGCGGGGACGGGTCGATCTCCCAGGTTATCCCGAGAGCGACGGTCCATATCGCTCGTCGTCCGCTTTCTCATCATTACCCTCCATTAGAAGTCCACACTGGCAATCCTGTTTGCAATGGATGTCCACCCGCGGTCTCTTACAATCGACAATGGATGCGCCGGACAACGTCGACCCTGCTGCTGCGCCGGGACTGTTCCAGTGTCGCGAGTGCCAACGAACGTATGCGCGGGTTGACCACCTCGCCCGCCACGTACGCTCGCGTAAGTTTTCCTCCTTGGCAGCGATTGGTTGCCTTTCTCTGATTGAGGGTAGATCTCAACGATCGTCCCTTTGTTTGTCAAACGTGCAACAAGGGCTTTGGGAGACCGGATTTGCTCAAGCGGCACGCGTTGTCCCACGAAACGGAGGGGCGTCAACCAAAGCGGCACAAACCAAGCCCATCCTCACGCGTTGCTCAAGCGTGTAAAGCTTGTGCAGCAGCGAAGTTGAAGTGCGAAGATGAAAAACCCTGCCGGCGATGTCAGCAGAGAGGCATCTGGTGCGATAGCCCCTCGGCACGAGCCCGCGGGGACGATGATGGTGCCTCCAGCGATCATTATACTGCTGAGGACCTCCAGGATCAACGCAGACGCGACCTCTCCGCTGAAACCTGCTTGACCATTCCGAACTTCCAGAAGGCCCACCGGACCTTCGAAGTCGAACCCACGGACGATTCCCACGACGAAACGGTGACCGAACAAGCTCTCGGGAGGTCAACAGATCCTCGAGAACCCGATGAATACCACCATGAACGAGTCGTACTACTGGAGGACGCCAGGATGAAACGTTGGTGAAAACTAGCCCATATTGTTCAAGATGCTAAGTCCCTATAGCTGCTGTTGATCCACCCTTTCCATATGATGACGATCCAGCTGTGCCGGTAGCCAGCTCCCAAGACAACTACTTCTCAGACTTTCTTAGAGATGTGCTTATACCCCCTGGCTTGGACATCGTCTCTGGTAGGGAATTAGGGAGTTCCAACCAACAGTTTGGGACTCTCGATGTCTTGGATTTCGCTGCTGGAGGCAGTCTGGAGTTTGACGCGGCGGACTTTGACTGGTTCGACGCACTCGAATGGAAGGCGGTAGATGTACCCAGGATTCAGGCTCATTTCAATGTGAACGACCAGGCAGATGAAGTAGAAGCGAGCCCAAATCGACCAAATGACCCACGCATCGCTCTTGGGGCCGAAGCCTTTAAGAAGTCTTCGTTTTCACGATGGTTACCTGCAGAAAGGGACCATGCATTTGCGGAACAGCACAACTTGTCAATTGTCCTGGATGGGCCAGACTCGCCCGACTCTAGACTGAAGCTGGAAAGACGAGTACTTGCGGAGGGCGTACGCCAGAGTTCTAGAGATGCTGTGCTTGCTATGGTTTTAGACACTTGCAAACCTGGCAACATCGGACGCGTAGTGGCATCTTTCCCTACTGCTGAAGTTCTGGACGATTTGCTACAGAGCTTTCTTGTCCAGCACTGTTCCAAGGTGGATTGCTTCATCCACGTACCAACCTTCCGTCCTCACTTACAGATACCAGAGCTACTAGGCTCCTTGGTGGCCGGAGGTGCTATCAGTACAGGGATCAAAGCGTTCCGCAAGCTTGGCTTCGCCTTGAGAGAATCAGTAAGATTGGCCATCCCAAGCACATGCGAGGAAGCGAACTCCGCAACGCGAGAGCTGCCAATCCCTCAGGCGCTCATGATAGAAATGGAACTCGGACTTTGGAGCGGCAATCGCCGGAAAATGGAACTAGCTGAGAGCCATCAGCAAGTACTGATAACAGTAAGTCCTTAGAGCCCATTCCATCAGCAACTGCTCAGCTAATCTATGCAGATGCTGCGCCGCACTGGCAAGCTGCAGCGTTCGAAATCACATGCGACAACACCTCTTCCTCAAGACACAGGAGAGACCCTGGACTTGAAATGGAGACAATGGGTGGAGAATGAATCTTTCAAGAGACTTGCACTTCATCTATTCATCCATGATGCACGATCGTCCATGTCTTTCCTTGTTAATCCTCTGATATCTTATGCAGAACTGTCTGTACCGTTACCGGAGTCGCGAGAGCTGTGGGATGCTCCGGACGCGGCGTCTTGGAAATCACGCTACTTAGCGTTGACAAACAAGAATCCTAGTCGTCTGCCTTCTCTTATAGATTGCCTTCAAGATACTACGTCACTCGTCGCGCTTCATGGAGTCTGCGACGTTCACTTCTCTCACCTCATCATTCTGCATGGACTGTGGGGCATGGTATGGGAGTATCTGCAAATGAATTCGATCATCAAATCCAAACCCATACAAGGTAACAGCTCACTGGTTCTGAGATCGCGGCACGAAGACCTCTGTCAAACGTTGCGAGACTTTCGTCTCAAAATTTCCGGGTGGAGCCCCGAGCCTTCCTCGGAGACGATTCTGATAGTCGAGCTACTCCTGATGTATCTCAATATGTCCTTGGAAGAGATACAGCTTTTTGCCGGCAAAGAAGACAAGGAAGAGGCTCGTCGGGTATTCCCTTCCCTGCAGCAGTGGATAGCGTCCCCGAGCTCACGGCACGCTGCTTGGCATGCGGGACAGGTGTTTCGTGCAGCGAAGCTGTTTCCACGTAATCGTCTTCGTGACTTTTACGCGATCGGCGTATACCATGCAAGTCTCACCTTCTGGGCATTTGGTATTTTCCTGGCCAAGCAGACCAATAAACCCCTCCTGCCTGGTTTCTCAGAGCACGCCGTTAGGCTTGATGGAAACGAAACCACCGACGTGCAAACATATCTTGCATTGGGCCGTGGAACCGCGGGCGTTGCCGCTCCATCAACCGAAGCGCAGGAGCCGAAATTGATATCGATAAACAAGCCTGCGGCCATAATGAACGCGATGTTGGAGACTCTCAGGCAGAACAACTCAGACGAACTACGATCCGAGGCCTTGCCGCCTTTGGTGGACAATATCGTGCAACTCATGGGGGAGCTAGGAAAAGCGGCAGAGGCGGTAAGCCGTTGACATCTCTGTGTCTGGACGTCAAGCTGGGTGACATAAATGCCCGGGCCACACCTGTCGGGAGGTCGCCAGTGTTACAGCCCCCACGGTTTGTCACCTAGCTTAGTTGTTCAGATACTTTTGCCGACTCTGAGTGATATCAATATCCGGCTCAAACCGCTCGAGGGGATCGCCAATGCTGCAGCCCCACGGTTTGTCACCAAGCTTGGCTGTTCAAAACCTTTTACCAACCTAGGTGATATCAAAATGCCAAACCAAACTACTCGGGGGATCGCCAGAGCTGCAACCCACGTTGTGCACCCAGCTTGGCTGTTCAATTACTTTTGCTGAGTCGGATGATATCAATGCCCAGACCAAACTGATCCGGATGAGTTGACAAAGCATAGCGTATTAGACAATGCGCCTCGAACAAGCTGTGAGTCTAGGGAGGGGAAGATTTGTAGGAAGGGCGGAGGCGGGGCGGGGCGGAGGCGGGGCGGAGTGGGATAGGTTTAAATCCGGACTTGGCGAAGTTACCATTTCAACGCTTCACTCACCCAACCTATATCAACGTCTTCTCGCCGCTCTCTTTGCGCGTATCAGTCACTCCTTTTCAGTTTGGACCATACCATATCGTTGCGTAAGGTCTCATGTCAGGTAATTTTCTGTCTTACCTTGGTTGGACATTTCTCCCTCAGGTAACAATACCCATCTCCCTTTCGACGACAGCGGCATAGATGCATTGCCAGCTGATAATGCGCTGAGACCTCTCGACCCCTAGCTTGTGACAGGATGGGTCCAGAACTTCTGGTACAGCTTCACCATACGCGCCGGTGACCACAAGCCGCAACCTGGCTCTCCTCGCTGGATCAAGGACCGCCGGAAGATTCAAATCCTTGTCATCGTTGCATACCTTCTCTATACGATATATGAAGCGGACTGGGAGTTAGTCAGGGCCGGGGATTTCTATCGAGATCTGGGCGTTCCGTTGGATGTGACAGACAAGGCATTGCAGTCAAGGTTCCGCAGATTGTATGTACAGCGCCTGGATCTCGCGCAGAGGATGATACATTTCTGGCGGCGGTCTTCTCGATTGAGCTAACATCTTGCTAGGACAGTCCAATACCACCCAGACAAAATCTCCTCCCCAGAAGCCCGCCCGGCCGCAGAAGCATACTACGTGCATCTCAAACTTGCCCGCGATACCCTCAGTGACCCTGCCAAACGCTTCGCATACGATCGCTTCGGACCAGATATTGTACAGTGGAGGCATTGCATCACAATTCGTGACTATGTCATGGCTGGCGTGCAGAACTTGGCGCCGTACTATGTCGGCGGAAGTCTGTTCATGATGATCCTGGGCTTCCTTGGATATCTGGAATGGGGCCGCTATGTGCGTAATATCCACGCCAACCACCACTGCCACACCACATCGCAATTTGCTAACTTTAAGACTTGATCCAGTGGCGCTACCTGACTATTGCCTCTCTCCTCCTGTTCGAATTACACACCATAACGCGCGCCGTGTTTCCCTCAATAACCAGCAAAGTCATCAACCCTCTCTTCACAACGCTACGCCATCCACCGTACCTACCCTTCCAAACGCTCATCCTGGCCCGCAAATTGTCAATCACGTTCTTCATCGCTCTTTCCCAGCTCGGACCTCTCCTACAAAACCCCCGAACCCAAATACAAAGCGACACCGAACTCGCACAACAGCAGCAGTTGCAGAGGCTGGAACACATTAGTCGGTTCCTGGATGCAGATGCGCAGCGGCTGCTAGATCTGGAAGTGGTGCCGTTCAGAGGAAAGGAGGGCGAGATTGGGAATCTGAAGGCGAAGTTAAGAGAGTGGTTGGTGCAGAATACGATTGCGCAGGATCCGGAGGTGAGAGATGCTCTTGGAAGAGTGCATGCAAGAAGGAGGGAAGGAGTGCCGGCTGGAGCCATAGGGACGCGGTAGTACCTCAAGAAGGTTTGGGATTCCCAAAGGTGTTAGTTCAATAAGCATTTTAGGCACTACTAAGATCCACCGGTCAAGATGCCTGCTGAGGCATGTCAGCGCTTAGCTCTTGATACTTAAGCGCGTCTGCGTCCTTGTTCCTGTTGGGTTCTCTCACGCGTCAGATCACAATAACCCTCTTCTCAACCCCTAGTCGAAACTTGCTATTTTTGGATGATAGGCGGAGTCTTGAGGAATCATGTCAACAATGAAGGACCAGCTCCACCATCCCGTGCTGCCACTAGAGTGTTGAAGAGCGAGACAACTTGCTGTCTTGAGTTTTCGCTGGACTGCATCAGCATCAAGCTAAAAAGCATACCTGCCCTAAGAGGGTATCATGATCCTTGTGCTGCAAGCCCAAGGAATATAACTTTTTTGAGGAACCTAGATCTCAAGGCTAGGTGGCGCATTGATTTGTCAATAGATGAGCCGAATGTACTATTAAATTAGGGACCGTGTCATCAAGGGACCTCTCCCGATCGTTTCAGAAGCGCGTTGTTTCCATCCAGCAGAATCCGAGCCGGTCGGCGGACCATCACCAGCTGTCAGCAGCCTTTAAGATACCACCAACCCCAGACGCAAGAACCACCTCAAGTCAATCCGTACTCAAAATATCAACCGCCATAACCAAATGCGCCAGACTCCCCGCCCTTCTCTCCCTCAACACCCCCAGCAACGTCCTCGCCAGCAGCACCACCTCCCCCCTCACCACCGCCGCCAACCCCGGCGTATCCTCCCTCAACTCCCCAAACAACCCCAACAACTGCCTCCACGCCCTCCTCCCCCTCACCAACTCTCCCGTCATAGGCTCAGCCCCATAGGCACACCGCCACCCAGCAAGCACGACCCACGAGTCGTCCATCTCGCTTTGCAGCGCCGCGAGATCTTCACCCTCGAGCAGTTTGTCTACCGCGCAGATGAGGCTTAGGTCGGAGATGGTGGGGAGGTTGGAGGGGTGAGTGAGGTGGGTGAGGAGGGCTGGGGGAGTTTGAAACGGTTTGTGTATATTGGGGTGAGGGATATTGATGGTGGGGAGAAGAGGTTGCTGAGGGAGAATGGGGTTAGGGCGTTTTCGATGCATGATATTGAT
>JAGFMK010000257.1:0-45273 GCA_021030975.1 Lichenothelia convexa
TCCTAAAGCTGGGACACTTCTTTCGCAGCCCACTACGTTACTACTTCTGGCTGGGGGCGGGGGCGGGGGTAGCTAGGATTTACTGCCCCCAGCCAGAAGTAGTAACGTAGTGGGCTGCGAAAGAAGTGTCCCAGCTTTAGGAAAGCGACTTCATCGCCCGTTGTCAACTCGGTACACCAAGGTGGTCGATTGACACAGGCCGTAAACGTATGCCTACCACGATCGGTGTATAAACAGGGCGGCGACGCAGGCCTCAGGCCAAAGACAGAAATGCCCATACGTGTAAGTACATGCTCCCAAAGTAGTTCCCTCCCATGGGCGCTCGGCTTCGCAACGCCTCCGACGCTCGTCCAATGCATCTATATGCGATGCTCGAAATAAGTACAGGCTTCGTAGTTTAGTCTAACACCAAGTGAACACCGGATTCCTAGCTTTGACCATCTCCAATCTTTCCACGATAACTTTCTTCCGATTCCCTTCCATATCCTGTGCAGCCGCGTACCCAAGATCACCTTCCAGATCATCGTCATCAAGCAGCAGAGCAGCATTGCTACGCCTTGCGTTTAGTGAATATCCCCGATGACGACCACCTGCAGTATCGCGGAGTCTTCGCACTTCATCCATGCTAAGACGGGATCTGGTTCGCACGATTCCTGAACCAGCGGCGACCTCGCGCTTGCTATCTCCCTCCTTTACTGTTCTCTGCGCATCCCATGACATTGTCTGAACAAGTTCGGGCATCAGAGCGCCGCTGGTTGATTCATCTGCCTGGGCCAATCCGTTGCTGTGCCGTGATAGATCGAAGCGGTTCTGACTTGGCACCTCCCGTATGGGTGACCCCATGCTTAAGAGATCATGCCGCTCCAGAGGAGCGGAGGCAGCATGAGCGGCACTGATGTCCATCTCTTCATCTTCAACGACCTTCCTTGCTTCCTCTTGCCGTCGCATGTCCGTTGAAGGTACTCTCATAGGGACTACGGTGGGAATCTCCACAATATCATCCCATACGCAAACTCTGGCCCTACGAGTCAGCTCGAGAGGGCCGTGATCAGGCTGTTTTAGCGTCTCAACGACATTCCACGCCTGTCCCTTCATGACGGCGATTTGACGGACGAACATGCTTTCTTTGAAATCCGCATCCTGCTTGAAACATCGCCGAAGGGCGACCTGCGTCTCACTCCACCACAATCTGGAAGTCAGCAACGGAAGGAAATGTAATCGAGTTTTCTCCGAGAATGGCAAGCCTATAAGTGAGACCGGCAAGAAGAGCCATCCGAAGGGGTAGCTACGCCACTGGACAGGTCATTAACAGGTTTTCTCCACCGCAAACAGATTGACTTACAGCATCCGGGTGCTTCCAAGGCCATGACAAGCTATTGTCAATGGCCCCGATTCTTACTGTCGGTGAATCGTTGGAATTGCCGGCGTCGCTGTCCCGCGCTGCCGTCATGGGGTCTTGACGCCTGTATGGTTCCTGGGTAGTACTAACATGCCCGTTGGCCCAATTCTGTGCGGAGTTCGTCGGTGGTGCATCGTGCTCCTCGGTGTTGCCGCCTTGCAGCTTCGGAGGTTCGGCTATAAGCGTGGCCTCTTGCCTCTCCCGGTCAATCTTGATCATCCAATTATCCAGACCTCGATCAGTATTTCTCATTACATAGTCTAAAATCACTAGCTTTTCTAGTTCTTCTCGAAAGGATCTCTGCAATGGGTCTGTCCAAAAGGCTTTTCGTCGCTGCGCCTCTCGTGCAGAGGCGGGCCTGAGGTCCTCCTCATCTTCGTCATCTGATGGGACCCCACCAGGTCTGCATTCCTCCGCCCAAGGCCGAGGTTTCTTCTTTGGTGCGGCGTCTGTCCGAAATCCTGGATTTTGTTGATCGGGCCATGGGTGTGCTTTGAGAAATATATTTGCATCTTGATAACCTTTTAGGAAGACTTGTAGACTGCCGGCTTTTTGCGGTAGCGGCTTCTTCTTCCGATAGTATGCCCTTCGGTCCCAGAAGTCATAATAGAAAGATCTTGAAGCTAGGTAGACGACGTCTGTATACGGTACCAGGTTGGTTCGCAGCCGCGTATCGAGGACGTAAGCAGCGGCTTCGGACACATAGCTTAAGTTTGGAATCAAGCATGCTCTCCCGAAAAAGAAGGGAAAGAGGTTACGGTGAATCCACTTTGTCCACTTTGGGTTTCTTGAGGCATACGGCTCTTCATCCTTTGGCTTAAATACCCCGACAACTTTGCCTTCGGTGTTCCTGCAAAAGTAGCTTCCAGAGCTTCCTTGAGATATCAACTTCGGATGGATGCCTAGCTCTATTGCTACTCTAACGCTTTCTACCGTCTCTTCAAACTCCCGCTTTGTCATCCTCTCCCCAGAGTGCTCTGCAGGGTCCGATGCCAATGCATCCCCAGTTGCTGGTCTTATCCAATCGGGAGCTTGAAACACAGAATGGTGTATCTCGAGCCGCTCCTCGTCTTCTGTTTTGCCCTTCCCCTTCCCAATCTTGAACTTCGAGGCTATCTCATCTGCCCACTTCTCCAAGCGAGCATTGATGGCTTTGATATCGACGCCGGAATTACTCCTGCGTCGCCGGCCTCTAGGTGAGCGTCGACCGGGGGACGTATAGCCAGACACTTGCATATGGCCATGCCGCTCTGCTTGTATGGGAGCATATTGAGGAGCAGATGCAGAGATAGACCGGTGACCTCGATTGAGATCTTCCTCGTCGGACTCATCAAGATATTCCTCCTCTTCCGCTTGCGCTATACGCTCATATCCTGATGTCGGCGGTCTGTTCCTAGGCATGGCGCTCGCACGAAAACATATGCACCTCCTCAAACATGCGGTGGTTCGAGGTTGAGGTCAGCCTACCTAAAGCCACGCATATCGAACCGTTTGCGGGTTGACGCCGGGTTCCTGGCGGCAGCTCCCGAGGTCCCGATTTAGCCTTAGAACAAGCGCCCGAGCGGACCTCATAAGAACCTGGAGTTTGAGAGCGCCTGCGTCAGAATCCGTGTCCCTACAGATTGTTCGTCCTCTCACATTGTTGCTCTGATGGTTGGGCATTTGATCTGCGCCGATATCCTGAACTGCTTCTCCAACCTGTGCTCGTTCTCTATGTAGACAAGAGGATCAAGCTTCACCTTTGGAGACGGTAAGCGCCGGCAGGTCCCTCTACTCGGCTGGCCGTGGCTGCATGTGCGTGCGGGTGCTCGGTTTGTAGACCTGTAGGGGGCGCAAAATTGTAAAAGGATGCTGCAAGTTTCTTCGGAGGTCTTGCGAAGGCATGTAGGCGTGCAAGAGGGAAGTAGTAGTGGGGACTTAGTGCTCTCATTTGCTGCTCGGCGATGTCACAAAACAACCAGGTCTCCAACTTGAGCATGCTCCTGCATTGGCGCCTATGCAACGGCGGCATAACGTTCAATTGATAGGCGTCAACCCGCCTTGTCCCAGCAATCTCGATTAGATTGCACCGATTACTAGATCGCTCATCCCTGGAATTGTGGGGTATTGCCTGTGCCCCTTTCCAGCGTGGCTCGTAGATCACTCGTTTATAGGAGTTGGATGAATTGGTCATAATATGGACTAACTGCTGCTTTCCTCCGCAATGTGTTTTAGCATTCCACGTCAGCCTCGAACTGGAATCCGTTATTCTAGGTATTTGGCTCCCAACTATGACTGCGTCTGTCTGCTCATTCTTACAGCCGTACACCTACTTCAGCACTTCCACAGCATAAACAAGGTTGAATCTAGAAGTGCAGCTATCTGTATCTTGCCTTCTTGACGTGTACCAACTTCCCAGTATCAAAGGAACGACGGACTTCAGTCCTCATGGCTACGTCTCTGCTTCGCCATCGACCTTTGACCGATGAGTTTCGATTTCCGACTTCTTTCATGGTCACTCCTCCCTCTATCTCGTCATTGCGTGAAACGCAAACTTCTCTCCCGACTCTTGGGCATGATATCTCGCGACCCTCATCCACCTCAACCCAGTCTTCCACAACACTCCCACAGCTCAGCCGAAGTTTCAGCAACGGTTCGATACAGTTACCGGGCCTTTCAGCACTTGCATGTTTAGCAACGCAATCGGCGGCTCAAATAAGGTGCGTGACTGGCTTATACAGTGGAGTTTGAAAACGAACCATGCAGACCAGAAGTACGAAGTATGGCCGCGGCTCAATGGGCCACCGTAGCGATTCCTCCGCAGCCCAGAGACACCCGACGCGCAGACTCTCCGCTCTGCCCGGACATCTCGCTGACTTTGAACAATCAGAGCACCTACGCCAGGAATCATGAGTTACCCGGCGACTGCACCTTCAGCGACGCCTGGTGGAGCGACTAATGGTCCGGTGAGTAGAACCTCGGTCTGTTGCTGTCGGAAGCTTGCACGTCACGCCCGTTTGAATATCGTATCTCTTATCCTTATCGACAATCGATATCGCGATGTCTAGGCACGTCCAAAGGGCTGACCAAAAACACAGCCTGTCTGCCAAAATTGCACAACAAGCACGACACCTTTATGGCGACGCGATGATCTCGGCTCAGTACTCTGCAACGCCTGCGGGCTCTTCCTCAAACTCCATGGCCGACCTCGACCCATCAGCCTCAAGACGGACATCATCAAGAGTCGGAACCGCGTCAAGACTGCTGGGCCGGGACAGAAACGAAAGGCAAGTATTGCAAAACCACCAACTTCACGAGTCTCAAAGCTAATCAGTTCCTCAGTTTGAAACAAATGGCCTGGCAGCCACCCATGCGCCGGAAGCCACCATGATAGCCCCACCTCCTCAACACCATCACATTCCCGTAAGACTTCCTAACGAGCGATCTCCCTCTCCTCTGGGCCACGTCGACACCTCAGGCCTGAGCTCAAGCCTCAACGGCCATCCATCGAACATTGCCCCGCAACATCTCTTCGACGGCGTAACCCTGGACAATGCCACCTTCCACTCTCCGTCTCTCCACTTTGGTGGCATTCCCCGCCAGCCGTCGCCAGCTTCATTATCCAGCCTGGAAACCCCACAATCATTCGAGGCACTTCTAGCGCAGAACATGGCGCTGAAGACGAGAGTATCAGAACTGGAGGTCATAAACGACCTTTTCCGGGGCAGGGTGGCGGAGCTCGAGCATAGCGACAATAATGCGAGGAGCAGCGAGATGCGGGCGAGAGAGGCAGAGGAGAGGGCGACGCAGGTATTGGGTGAAGCCTTGGCAAGGGAGGCCGAGCTACAGAGGAGATTGGAGGAAGTGGAGGCGGAGCAGGGAGGGGGCGGGCCCAGGGTGAAGCGGATGAAGCTGGGTGATGAAGCTGATGCTAGTGGGGACAGTACGCCGCTGAGTAGCGTTGAGCCTACGCCAGTATGAGGGCTATCTCTCTTTCAAACCAAAAAAAGTTTAGACGAGTCGTTGGATCGGCTTAGCCAGTCGTCTTTGCACCTTGTCCGCGACACATTTCGGCCGAACGGTCTGCAAGCAGCTCCTCTCTTGTTTCACGCAAACCTCTATGGTAGTTCTCGAGTGAGGTAGCACGGACGTTGAACAGACTACCGAAGACCATTGTGGAAACATACGTGTGCTTTGTAGACAACGCGACTAGCATACATTGATCTACCTTAGTGTGTCATACACCGTCCGAAACACTTCCATAGAAAATATACGTCGTCTAGGAACACGTAAAGCACTGTTCTAGAGCAATGCCCTGTCACATGAAGTAGTAATCACGTAAAATCAGTGGGTGCATATATGCTCGGCGGAAAGCGCGTCCGAATGATCAGAAAAGCCAAGGGTGTATATTCCACGTAATAACTAACCAAATCACCAACGGATGAATGGTGCAGTCGGTTGACAAAGGCAATCTGCACTCGCCATAACACGCCGTAAAGGGTAAGAGTCGCCAGTTCGAATCGTACCGCATACGGAGATAACCACATCGGTGGTTTCGTAACCGCCCACCAGCTGATCTACTATCGACGTAGGGCTGTTGAGCGGTGAGCTTTTGCATCGCTTGTGCTTGAATACTTTTATTTGTTTTAATATAATGGGATGCACAATGTGGAGCTTCTTTTTACGCGCGTTGTGTATGTCACAGTACTGTTCTAAGTGATTGTTGAGCTAGCTTCACATTTTCTCCGGGCTTTTGTTCCTATCGTGAACAGCTTTCCATCTGTAAGCCCGTCGGCGAATGATGACTTGGTATGTAAAATCTCAAACGCAGCTATTTTGTCTTTCTCTGCTAATATCCCTACAGTATCATCTATCAATCTTGAAATAGTACGCCGATACAAAGCACATCAAGGTCACAAGTCTACATAGCAGTGTACCCGCCATCCACCGGAAGCGCGATGCCGGTCACCCAGCTAGCATCATCGCTGGCAAGAAACACCGCCGCCCTTGCCAGGTCCTCCGGCTCACCCAGGCCACGGAACGGATGTAGCTGGAGGAGCTGGCCCCTCAGCTGTGGATCTTGGAAGATAGGGCTCGTCATGGAGGTATTCGTGTAACCCGGGCACAATGCATTAACGTGAATCCGATGCGGTGCGCAATCGAGCGCGACGTCCTTCGTAAGAATGACTACCAGGCCCTTCGAGGCACCATACGATGCTAAAGCCTTCTGTCAGCGTGGCGCTTTTTTAAGAAGGACTTCAATCTAGCGACGAAAGGTGAACGGCAGGAGCGACCGCAAAACGTACCAGTACCCTGCGTCCCTACCAAACCTAGGATACTTGCAGTGTTGATGATCCAGCCGCGATCGCCGCTGGGGTGTGGGTCTTGCTTGATCATCTGCCTGCTAGCGAATTTGCAGCCTAGGAAGACGGATTTGCCGTTGATGAGCAGGGTCTTGTCCCAGGTCGATTCCTCGACTTCCCATATCGGTTTCGGATCGCGCGCCTGCAGGAACATACGTTAGCCACTTGCTGGAACCTTAGACATGGGAGTCTGGAGGTGGCATACCTCGATTGCTATACCAGCGTTGTTCACCATGCTACCTCGACATCAACCCATATGCTTTTTATCCTTGTAGCCTAGACGCAAGGACTCACATATCCAGCCTGCCGTACTCCTGCACCGCCTTGTCCACCAATGCTTCAATCTGATCGCTCGACGAGACATCCGTCTTCACAAATATAGCCTGACCTCCTTGTTCCTTGATAATGTTATGTGTTTCACCTTCTGGGGCCTTGGGAGGTGCGGCAGTAGCTACGGTCTTGGCTGTGCCTTCGGCCTTGGATGCCTCTACGATATCTGCACAGACGACTTTGGCACCTTCGTGGGCGTATGCGAGTGAGATTGCTCTGCCAAGGCCAGAAGAGGCGCCCGTTACGATGGCTACTTTTCCCGATAGGCGACCTGACATGATGGCTGGCGTCTCAATGGGATCTAAAGGCAAGGAGGATAGGCTACGGTGGTAGTGGAAGGTCAATTGAACTTCTAGAGGATTGTACGACTCTGTGAGGAGGTACTGAGCAGCTATATAAAGCCATCCCGAAGCGCTTTCGCGGCTGATTTGCCATATAAGTTGCCTAGGTAGGTTGTGGAACAAAGTCAAGTCCCTGCCCCGCTTTACTGTGTGGAAGTGGTTCCCTTGGCTTGGCGGGGAATGGCGGGGTCTGAGGGGCTTGTCTCAAAAGGCAATTCTCCGCATGACTGATTAAAGGAATTGTACAGGATTACTTAGACTCTACGTCAAACTGGGCGAGACGTATCCATCAAGATTTCAGTAAGGAGTTGAGGTTGATTCCTTTGGGGCACTCCATCTGACTGACGTAAGAATATTGCGCCAGTCGTTCTATAGAAACCGGTCTCCATACCTCGGCAGCAGTTCTGTACTTCGATCAATAGCTTCCAATATAAGGAACCCGTCCGTCCCATTTGTTGATGAGTCAAACCATTGCAGCGAAGTAGTCAAAGGACTTGCTGCGCTCTTAGAAGACATGGCTTCCGCTGGCATTTCGACGAAGGCCACGTCTACTCGTCCACATCCGTGCTGTTCGACAGTCTCTCAAACTTCTTGACGTTCTCCCTGTAATCGTCCAACTTCTTATTTATTCGCTGGTAAGCATCCGTCCCAATGATACACCTCAAGGGTGGATTTTCCATCACAGCCAGCTCATACCACGCCCTGGCTGCCTTCTGCGGGTCACCAGCTTGCGTTCCATGTCTCGCCTTCATCTGCTTCTCCGCATCAATATGGTCATATGCAGGGTTCTTCTCAGCCGCGAAGTCCATGCTCCTGCCTGCCCAATCTGTCCGAAAGCCACCAGGCTCAATGCATGTAAACTTGATTCCCCATTCCGGCTTTACTTCTTGCGAGACTGCTTCCGTGAAGCCTTCCACAGCCCATTTCGAGGCACAGTAGATGGAGAAAGTGGGCACGCCGACCTGGCCGCCGATGGACGTGACTTGCTGAATGACCCCGCCGGTTTTCAGCTCGCGCATTGTCTGCATGGCTTTGCGGGTTACGTTGATGAGACCGAAGAAGTTGATCTCCATTTGCGTGCGGATCTGGTTGTCTGAGAGGGATTCGAATTCACCACTCAAGCCATAGCCCTAATATTTGATTAGGGCATTTGATACACTGTAGCGGAAAACCAAGCAGCTTACCGCATTATTAACAACTACGTCTACACGGCCAAATTTGTCGACGGCGGCTTTGAATGCCTCATCGATCGAGGCTTGGTCCGTTACGTCAAGGCGCACGCCCAGGTAATTAGAGTCATTGGTGCCTTCAAAGGACAGTGAATCTGGCTTTCGAGCAGTAGCTACTACCTTATCGCCTTTTTCAAGGACGACCTTGACAAGCTCGTGGCCGAAGCCGGTCGATGTGCCTGTGATGAGGAAGACTTTTGGTGCCATGATGGGGCTTTTTCGTAGGTTTCTGTCAACAGGATCTCGAGTGTACTAACAGGTCAATCTATACATAATAACGAAAGGCTTTGACGTCACCAAGCGTTTGGAGACTGCGGCCGTACTGAAGCCTCGATAACTTTTAACGTTTGTTCACGTAACTTGGATGTTGATTGCGGGTGGATTGCGGCTAGAACGGCAGAGTACTCGGTCCTCTGCCCTTCAAGTTGCAGATACGTGAGTTGGATTAGTAGGCAACTTAACTGTGCTCATTGAAGGGCCCAAAAATTCTTGGATTCAAGTACGCGCGATCAATCTTCATTGGCTGATCGATCAGAGAGGGGCCCCGCTGCTACAAAAGGCTGGGAACTGAGCAGTGGCCCAGCAGCAAAAATTGAGTGATGAGAGTGGGACTCGAACCCACGCCCCTTTCGAGACCAGGATATAATGCTAAGGCTTGATACCTTAACCTGGCGCCATAACCAACTCGGCCATCTCACCATGTATAGACTTGGGAAACCCCAATAATCTAATTACGCACGGGTCAATGCAGGATACCCTAAATGCAAATGCTGTCGACCCTATAATACAGGTTTACCTGTATTACTTAGGCCTTCGCTTTAACATTCGAAGGCACTATTTGGGATTCGTGTCAGGCAAGCGCTGATCGTATCTCCTTCTAATTTATCCCAGCTTCGAAAAGGAGACTGACCTAGCCGGGCTGGAAGTTATTCGTTAAGCGCGTCGAAGGGTCACATCACTTAAAGGACACCATTGTGGCTCAATACCTGCGGATATGATACAGAAGTTTGTTGGAATACATGTTTCATGCTACGCGCCTCCTCCTCCTTTATCCTAGGTGGTCAGTCTCTTCTGGACCGCCTCGGCAAACTCTGCGGTCTTTGCCTTGCCACCAAGATCACCAGTTATTGACTGGGAAGCCGCATCAGCACGTCGTCCGCTACCTGCCTGAGGTTCAACATACCTTTCCCTCTGCTATTACCGCGAAAATAGCCTTCTGTATCTTATCTGCGTACGAGTTCAGCCCCATATGTTGCAGCATCATGATGCTGCTCAGCAGTAATGCAGTGGGATTTGCAAGGCCCTTGCCAGCAATATCCGGTGCAGAACCATGGACGGCCTCGAAGATAGAGCATTCGTCACCGATGTTTCCGGACGGAGTCAAACCAAGGCCGCCAATAAGGCCAGCACACATGTCAGATAATATGTCACCGTACAAATTAGGCATAACCAGCACCTTGTCGTTGTACGGTACAGGATTCGTCACCATCTTCAGACAGGTATTGTCGAGGAGCTCTGCGTCGAATTCGACATCCGG
Organism: Lichenothelia convexa; assembly: GCA_021030975.1. Lineage (NCBI taxonomy): Eukaryota > Fungi > Ascomycota > Dothideomycetes > Lichenotheliales > Lichenotheliaceae > Lichenothelia > Lichenothelia convexa. The sequence goes on from JAGFMK010000257.1 coordinate 10,179, forward strand.
AAACTCTTTACTGACCTCTCTCGCAGTGGCCAAAAACAAGCCGTCGGACATTTTCATGATAGTCGCCTTGTGTACCACTCTAACCTTTTTCCTGCCAATTTCTTGAGCATGCTGGAATGCATATCTGAGCACCCTCTCAGACGCCTCTTTTGTGATTAACTTGATGCTTTGTACCACACCGTCCACTACAACGTGTTCTATGCCGGAGTACTCCCCTTCGGTATTTTCCCTTATCAGAATCGTGTCGACGTTATCATACGCCGTTTTGAAGCCTTGGATGGATCTGCAGGGACGGAGGTTGGCGAAGAGATTGAACGTTCGTCGTAAAGTCAGGTTGAGTGAGACGTGTCCCTTGCCGATTGGCGTCTGCATCACGAGATTAACCGAGTTATGGCTCACACGTGCGGAGCCATACATACTGCCAAAGGTCCCTTCAGAGCAATTAGATTCTTCTTCACGCTGTCAATAGCTTCATCAGGGATAGACGTCCTGCCGTCCCTGAATATTGGTGTGACATCCACCGACTCCCATTTGATTGGTACCTAGGATAGAATTAGCGCCGTTCCTTCTCACAGAATACCATGAGGGCGTACTCCCGCGGTGGAATATATGTCCTTGACGGATTGCGCAATTTCTGGTCCAATGCCGTCGCCCTCTATCAGTGTGACAGTGTATTTTCCCTAATCCATAACTTTCAGCATCAGTGCCAGTGCTCCTTAAATGCCACAACGACCTATCGATCGGCTGTTCCGCGGTCTATGTTGCGCTTGAGGAGTGGCTCACGTCGTTGCCCTTGGTGCCCTTGAACTGCCCAACTTTTTGGTTTGCGGGCGTTGCGTAACATCTACTCTGTGCCTGGTAGATTGTATGGTCAGCAATGAGTCAACTGTGCCATGTAACAAGGACAATGGCTCTGTGCGCGTCTGTCAGGGCTCACTTGGGTCAAGGCTGGAAGCCACTTTTGCGTTGCATTGGCACTACGCCAACATTGGCGAGCTGGCCCTGCAACTGAACGGCAGGCCAGCATCTCCAATGACCGAATCTATAAACCTAAGAATTGCACGTTGAGGGAGCTGCTCCGTTTATTGTATGCACAGGAGCAAGGCTTGATGTACCTATGGCGGGGCCATCGAGCTCGAAGCGTGGTTGCAGCAGAAGCAACGCGGGTTCGGTGCCGATGCGCACAGACCAGGCAAGAAGTTTGGTAGGGGTCGGGGGGGTGTCCGACTCATGTTACGTACCTTCAAGTCTCGTAACATATGCTTATGGTTCAGTAGGAGTGCGACGCAAATTAACGACCTTGATTTGTGAGACGTAACTGCAAGAAGATCCTGTATCTGAGATAGCTGCTCAATGCCTCTGAGAAGACTGAGATAGTTAAGGACGCGATCAAGATATATCATGGCTGAAACCGAACAGGCTCTTCTCAGTCACTACAATTTGTCGACTCTGTGCCCATCAGAATGGCCAGGAGGAAGAGATGAGGACGAAGGTTCTGGAGATGAGCTTCAATCACCTAGCATCTCCAGCATATCGGCGACACGCCAGTCCAAGTCAAGATATTCTGTGCTGGAGCGCTTGCCAAGCACTCGCTCCAGTCTTCCTGGTTCCCAGAGGACTGCTGATGGGGCCGAGAATCTAGTGCAGAAGGATGAGCCTGATCCTCTAGGAGCCACCGTTAGTGTGGTTCAGGTACTGCGCCAAAAGGGCTTACCCGTAGATAATGATCTAAAACTGAGTACGTATCTTTGGATCGCTATGCTTATCCTTACTTATACATGAAGGGAACCGCTTTCTCCTCTCTTCAACTACATTTTCACCTTCTTTGTTTCTATCTCAAGTCCACGATACAGCGTCAACTGAAGATTTACTCCAAGGCCTCGAGTTCTTATCAAGATCTATTGAACAGAAGTCCGCATCTCTAAAAGTCCTGGTTGAGTCCAACTTTGAACGCTTTGTACGCGCAAAGGTCACGATTGACGATGTATACAACCAAATGCGTAATCAGGGAGTTGCACCTGAGCAGGAACAGCACGAACGGCGGTCGACTGCACGTCATGCTAGCAGGTCTACTCCCCACTTTCGTAAAACCAGCGGTGCCTTTAGCCCTGGTGTTCGGAATGACAAGACATTCACACCTGAGAAGAAGAAAAATGCATTAATTAAGGAAAGTGATTACGGAGTTCAGGGCATTAAAACACCCCTTATTGAAGTAGCGGTCAAAGCAGAAGAGGTGTGGGGTCCAGCTTTGGGCGGTCACGAAAGAGAAGAAGGTCTCAAAGCGGTTCTCGGTGCAGTTGAAAAGAACCGCGACGCCCTCGTACTAGGATCCGCGCTCAAAGAGTGCATCAAGCGGCAAGATTTTGAAGGCGTCGTCGAACAGTATGCTCGCGCTCGTAGATACGTGAAAGGTGCAAAGGCAGTCGCAGACAACTCCATAAGTAACCAGTCACCTTTGACGGATCCTCAGGTACACCAAATCGTTGTAGCGGCGCGTATGTGGTCGGATATTGAAAGTCAAATAGGAGATTTCAAGAAGACCCTTTGGCGAAAACTCGCTGATATACAAACTGGAAAGCCACATAAGGGTGAAAGTGGTAAACCCGAAGAGCATATGGAACTCATAAGCATACTTTTAGAACTTGGTGTGGAAGAAAATCCCATCTGGGTGTGGTTGGTGAGCCGCTACAATCACCTCAAGGGCAAAATCGCTGCAACTTCGGAAAGATGCCGAGTCCAGATCGAAATCTTACGACGAGCCCTTGAAATCATTGGCAAGCCATCCTCGCACAGCTTTGCCCCTTGTGTCCGATCACTCCACAGCGACGAACAGAACGATCGTGAACAGACATTAGACAATGCGAACATAGTCGATTTTTGGGAAGCTGTACACTCCTTCCTGAGTGACTTGTTGTCCATGCACGGCGGGCTTCTGGGCGAAGTCATTGAATTCTGGGAGACCGCTCAATCATTTTTTACAGGGAAGGCACAGAAGACGCTACCGACAGGCATAGATGGGCAAAGTCGTCACCATCATCTGCTGTCGAATGATGCGGTGAAACAGCTTCAGAATGGTGCTACGGAACTGATCAAGCTCATGCGCGATATAGTCATCGCATTCTTCACAGATCCTCCAATCGATGATGTATCCCAGCTTTACACTCCGATCGAACCTGTACCCGATACCCCATCGTCGGCACTGATAAATCCAGCGAAAGAATCATATCCGAATGTCGATCCAAACTCGCTTCCTCCGTTATCACCGCGAACTGGAGAGCCCTGGGAGAAGTATGCTTTCTGGGCGCCACACGCCAATTCTTTAAGCGGCTCTTATTATCTATCAAAGATAATCTCTATGATTGGCAGCGCTGCAAGTGAGATGGCTTCCATTGGTGTACACGATCAAGCTAACAGGGTGGAATACCTAAGAAGTATGGTGGCAGCGGTCCGGGAAAGGTGTGTACAAGCTGTCTGTGCTACTTGGAACAGCGACGCAGAACGATTCAAAGTAGTCGAAGATTGGACTAAACAATCCGAGCGTCCGGAGCTGACCAACATGCCGTCATGGTTCTTGGCATTCGAAACGACGTTAATTGGGAACATGCAGAAGGTTCTATATATTCATGATATGGCGAACAGGCAGGACGGAGGTGAGGTGATTACGCCGCCATCTTCCAAGCTGCTGCAGATGGTCCGAAGTCAATTTGTTACAAGTCTGTACAAAATATTCAGTGGAATGATCGAAAACGCAGAAAGACGGTCACAGTCAGAGAGCGGAACGTTTGATGACGAGGTCGACGGCTTGTCTATTCCTTTACGGAGAAAGGCATCCACAAATGGCTCTACGGTGGGCCTTGACCCAGGCAATAAAGTGAGACCATTCCTGTTTGGCTGAATCACCTTGAACCGCGGGCCATATGCCTAGAAGCTAACGTCAATATGTACAGAATTTTCGCATGCTCCTTACACTAAGCAACCTACAAATCCTGCGCAACGACACAGTACCAAAACTGGTATCTCAGTTCGAGACCCACTTTTCGGTGAACATGACGGAAGAATCAAAAACAATGCGAGATGTGCTCGGTCAGATCGACGCTCGCCTGTTCCAATCATACATCAAGCCTACAATAGACAGCCTTTCATCCACTATACAAAACGGCGTTTCCTCCCCGGATTGGCTCCCTCAAACTAGCCGGCCAACCGATGCCCGTCCGTACGTTTATGTCGTCCTTATTGCACTGGTACTCGTGCACAACGAAGTATCAACGACCGCACCTCCTTTGACAGGACAGATTCTCTCGTATCTGCTCGAACAAATATCTTTGGCCTTCATCGAAGCCTTCAAGACGCGACCGAGGTATAACCTCAGCGCACTTATGCAAGCTACGCTGGACGTGGAATTCCTGGCGCAGACGCTGAACCATTACACCACGGAAAAGGCATCGGAGACGCAAAGCCAGATCTATCTTGTCCTTGATCAGAGGACGGATAATGACGCTCGGATGAAATTGCAAAATGAGCTGCCAGAAATGAAGGCTATCCTGAAGAGACTGAGAGAGGGTACGAAGGGAGAATTGTGTGTGCCGATTTCTTTCGCTGACCTTTTTGGACTTCTGGCATGGACGAGTGCTAATGTGCCACAGTGCTTGCTTCAAACGGCAACGCAGTCGTGATAAGGCTGAGCGGCCGCCTTCTTGATTCACTTTCCAGAATTGTTCGAAATCTATGAGCGTTGTCTCTCTTGCACTGAGTCGCAATATGCGGTGACTTCCGGGCAGCGGACCTGTGCCGTTTGGAAAACTTTCCACGCGTCCGGAACGAGGATTGGGTTTGAAAGCTTTACGAAAGCCAGCCCTTGTGGCTACAGCGTGTGCATCCCGCGTGTTACAACTTTACGGCAAATAACAAGCCTTCGTGACGTGGCGCCGTCCGAGGGTAAGCCCTTATATCACAACCTCAAAAGCATTGCTGGGCGTTGTGGGTGCAGCTGGGCTGAATATTACTAAGGTTGACGTTGTATGGCGAAAACAGGGGTAACAAGAGAACGAGAGTCAATGTCGCTGCTACTCTCACTTCAATAGGCCTGATATAGAAGTAGTAATAGCACAATCACAAAAGGAAGCCTACCTGTAAAACTATCGACCACTGTACAGCAATCTAAAAGTATCAACTCCAAAGGAAACAACAAAAGCTCACCGCCCAACCCCCGCAGGGGGTAGGCGGCTACGAAACTACACTCGCTTATTTTTGGGGGTTGGGTTATACGTACAGCTGAGCGAGTGTAGTTTACTCCGAGATTCGAACCGGGTTGTGTGATCAAGACCTGATAAGCAGGAGTGCTTACGCATTGAGCCACTCAGCCGGTGAGAATGGGGTGCTTTTGGTTTAATATATTAAGGGAAGGGCTGGTTTGGGAAAAAGCGATCATTCGGAGTTGTTTTGACCCGAGTAAGTGAGGGATGGCAAGGGTATGGCAGCGTGTCTTAGAATATCTGTTCTAGTACAGTTGTTCTCGGTATTGGAAAGCGGTTGTACTGGCACTGGGATTAATTCAAGACTGGGAAGGTCGTCATCCGTGGAACTGCTACTGCAGACGCTTTCTAGACTGGAAATCTATAGATTCAAGCCGTACATGTATATCATTGATCCCAAGCAACAAACGGGCGCTCCAGTTTGTTTGCACCCTCAGCCCATGAAGCCACCCCTTTCCTCACGGTCGATATCAGAATCATTGAATCAATGGGCCCTTTAGGGGTGAGGTACCCTAGTCGGAGCTTGAGTTCTATTCCGCATAAGATCTCGGCAAAGCTCAGCTTTCCTTCCGTCTCCTGATTTAGCCCAAGAACACATGGCGTGCTTCTCTTTATCGCATTCTTTCTATCCCGGGCCCTAGGCGCCTCTATGAAATTTGCCTGAGCTAGAGGGAGATGTCGTTGTTATGTCTATTGTCTACATGCCCTACATGTGGTTGTAATCTGGCAGGGCTGTCACTCTCCCACCGGCCACCGGCCACCAGGCAAGCTGAACTAAGTCGTGGAAATTGTTCTCGAGCAGAAACAACCATCAACCACTCGAGAGGTCGCCGTATCATTTGTGCTGGTGCATATTGGTACTGTAACCGCGTGCTAGTAATGTCAGCTGTACTGCTTCGCTAAAAAGTATCTGCCTGTCAGGAAGCCTTCAGACTGTTCCCAGTGGATGAAGCACGTATGAGGTTAAATCCACATGAAACTCTCCGTACCATCTTTCAAGCCGTGTAGTTTTCGACTCCTAGAAACGTCATCTGCGAATCATACTATGCTTGCCTGACCAACAATAAAGGAAGCCTTGAATTTCCCTCTGATCATTACAAGCTCTTCTGCGCCGCGCAGAACACCTCAGCCCATGCATGGCGTTACGATCCCGTCCGGCTTAGTCTGATCTCTATCATTTACTTTTGACTTCCTCTGTCAAATAAAATAAGATGACCTCTGAAAAGAAGCTGCTCGTCATCATTGGCATAACCGGAAACCAAGGCGGCAGCGTAGCCTCGCGCTTCCTCGCCGACCCAAGCTATCGCATCCGCGGGCTCACACGGAATCCCTCGTCCCCCGCCGCCCTCGCACTGGCCGCCAAGGGCGTCGAAATCGTCCACGCAGACCTAGACGATGTGAGCACCCTCATCCCGGCCTTCCGCGGCGCCAACCTGATATTTAGCGTGACCAATTACTGGGAGCCCTTCTTCCGACCCGATTGCCGCCAGAAGGCCGCAGAGCTCGGACTGAGCTGCAGGAGGTACGCGTATGAGGTTGAGCTTAGGCAGGGACGAAACATTGCGGATGCGGCGGCCGCGACGATGGATACGTTAGATGAGAATGGATTCATCGCGTCGACTTTGAGCCATGCAAAACGATGTAGCGCGGCTAGGTTTGACGAGTTGTACCACTTCGATGCGAAAGCGGACGTTTTCCCGCTGTACGTGGAGGAGCGGTATCCGCAGTTGGCGAAGAAGATGAGCTGTGTACAGACGGGGTTCTTCATGAGCTCTTATCGGTTGGCGCTGGAGGCGTACTTTAGGAAGGTAAGCTCTTGAGACGCACCTAGTTTCCCTTTGCTGGACCACATCGTTCTCCACTTTGACGACAGACTGAACCAGTGCACAATTTGCTTAGATGGAAGATGGTTCCTTCATCATGTCTTTCCCGTGCTCCCCAGACGCACCAATTCCGCACCTCGCCGTCAACGCAGATCTTGGGCCTTTCGTTTACGCTGTTGCTCAGCTACCGCCTGGCAAGCATTACCTTGCGGCGGGAACAATCTGCAGCTGGAGCGAGTATATGCGTATCTGGAGTGACGTCACGGGAATTGCGGCCGGTTACAAGGAGATCAGCCTGATGGAGTTCATTAAGAGTACGCCGGACAAGGAACTTGGGAGGGAGATTGGAGATATGTTTCTTTATTCCAGTGACCCAGGGTACGATGGCGGGGATAAGGCGTTGTTGAAGGCGGAAGACATTAGGAAGGTACTGGTGCCCCCTCAGTTCCTACAAGTGCTGGCAAGTTGAGATGCTTTCAGTGCTGACAAATGTGTTCTGTAGCTTGGCGTAGATTGTCCAATGACATGCCTAGAGGAGTGGATGAGGAGGGAGGATTGGTCACTAGTTCTGAAGTAGTAAACTGCCCCCAGAGAAGAGGAACAAAATCTTCTCTATTCTAACCTATCTATACAATATAAAAGAACTTTATCTCATACCTCATTTCTGTATATCTATTAAACGTAAGGCTTATAGAGGTATTATTTAGCTCTAAAAAACAAAAGTTCTAACTCTTTTATAGAAGACAGATAGCTTCAAGACCAGCAGCGAAGCCTGGCTGATATGCTTGTAAGTATAGCCGAGCCCTTACACACTCTAGCTAGCAGAACACTAACCGGCCGGGATGCGTAGGGCACGCATACTGTTGAAGCCTTGGTATCCTCATGCTCAGTTCGCAATCCCTCAAGGAAGCAATCGAGTTCACTTCCGAGACCTTTTTCGCAAACAGAAGGTAGGCTGCCTCTAGCTGTAGCTAGCTGGTCTATCATTTGGAAGCACGAGTTTGACGCCCCTTAGGTCAGGTATCAGTTCGTTACTAGAATGTCTCAATGGTCATGTAAAGAATATCTTCCTACTTGAGAAGATCACTAAGCTACCCGAAAACCCGCACTATGATCCGATTCCCACCCTACTTCAGCAGTTCCAACGCACTGAAAGAGCCGTGACGCCGAGGCAAGAGCAAGAGCATTGTAAGCGCATTTTCGTTTCTGTCGTCATTTACCATGATGCCGACAGGGTCTCAGTTCTTCTTATAGAGGATGACTCCGGCAGCCGCAGCCCTGGTATCCGCGCAGCTTGAAACAGGGGAGAAGTACCGTAATTGAGAGTAGGATCAGAACCAAGTAATGCAATTGCTGAGTGACATATTCGAAACCGTCTTTGGGGATCGCCAGACTATTATCGCTGCGCATGACGAGCACCCTATGGACTCGTGTAAGAAAGAAGACGAGAGGGGCTCTTCTAACTCATTGTCCTTCCGGGTGTGCGTATTCAGGCTGACTTGGAGCGTATGGAGGCGTAACTTCTGGAAAAGTATGCTATGATGCTGACCAGCTTCGCCTACACGGCTCTTTCCTTTGACTGCACTGCTCCATTCTTCACGAGCCAAGACTGTACGTCCGTTCTTCTGGCCTCGATTGCGTGATCCAGCGGTGACATCCCTTCCACATCGATAAGGTTCACATCTGCTCCATACTGCACCAATAATCGCGCCATTGGGATTTCCTTAACGTAAGCTAAGGCCGGTCGCGTCGCGTAGCGCCAATCATTATACGGGCTCTGGTAATTTGGATCTGCGTCGTACTGCAAAAGGAGCTCGGCCAGTGCCGTGTCATTACGTGCTATGGCATATTTGAGTCCAGTCAAATTGTACTTCAGCTCCTCATTCGCACCAAGTTCTAGAAGCAACCTGGTCGTTGACAGATGCGTCATGCCCGGATGATGGATACATCCAATGGCATGATCCAAAACTGTGGGATTACGCATATCCATGAGTGCGTAAGAGACATAGAGTAGGCCCTCGCCATCACCAGACCGAAGGCTCATGTCAGCTCCGTTCTTCACTAGGGATTGTACAACACCGTCATGACCGTAGGTCGCAGCGTAGTGTAGTGGTGTCCACCGTAAGATATCAGGAGCATCGACAGAGGCGCCATGCTGTATCAAAAGCTGCGCAACGTACGCATTGCCTCCCATAGCTGCAAAATGCAATGCAGTCATTTTGCATATGTCATGCTCCGTATGCGGAGAGTCACCGCGGGACAATAGAGCCTCACTGAGTACGCCTAAGCCGTGCCTTGCAGCCACATGTAGTGCAGTGGTGTTTGAACAAGATTGGTGGAACGAGATATAGTTAGCCACCGAATACTCGTAGACTATCTGGTGCGGGACCATCAGAAGCCCTGGATTGCGGTTGAGGAGAGCAATAGCCGGATCCTTCAGCTCTGTCTCCGCGTCCCCTCGCAGGTGTTCTGCCCAATATTCTGCAGCGTACCTTACGAAAGCGTAGTTCTGGAGTCGTTTACTTAAATTCTCCGTTGAGAAAGGCGTAGAAGGAGCGCCAAATTCCTTCCCCTCTCCCGCAACAACATTTTGGCGCCGAGTTCGACCCCGCCAACCCATCCAATCCATTTCCAATACTTCTTCCCACCAATCATGGCCGTCTTCGAAGCTATTGAAGGAAAGATAAATCAAACATGTTCTAGCAATCTGAACCTTTCCTCTGGGAAATAGTCTCTCGGAATGCTTGCGAAAGAATTCCTCGGCAGTAAAATGTACGAGCCGAACAACTTTACTTTCATTTTCGATTATGACCAGCCCGCTACAGACGTCCAGAAGGCTTTCCGGATCTACGATATTGTTCGTATCCAGCTGAGTCGGCAGTTCTTCTCCATCTTCCCACTCCAACGATAATGCTTCTTGTAGCTCCGTCACGACAAGTGGCCTCTTACTATGTGAAAGCCACAATAGAACTTTGATGCCAAGGGCGCTGTCGGAGTCGCATTGGGCTTTCAACCTCATCCATGTTTCTTCATAGGCATCGTCTAATTTGGACGGCAAGGTTCTCAGGGCTTTTGAGACCTTTGTTGCCGTTCTCTCCGTTAATATATGCTGAAGCTGCAAAACTGCCATGAGAAACCTAACGAGCAAGGTCAACAATCAGCTGAAGTCGTCCACGATCTTCGTAAGAGACCAAAATTAGACTGACATTCCCGAAGCTGTCTCTGCGATAGTACCCACGATCTCTTGCTGGAGGTCCCCGCTGATGCGCTTCGAGAACGACGCGTTTACGAGTATCTTTTCCCTTACGTACATCTCGAGGTCACCTTTCTGGGCAACAATATTAACTTGTGGGACATTGCTGAAATGAGCTTTGATGTCTTCCGGGTATGGTCGACCTGTGACCAGAGTTCTGACCGAGGCGGCCTCAAGTAGAGGTAAAAAGCAGAAAAGTGACTCTCTTGCACCTTCCCGGTGACATTCATCAAGAGCATCAATAACCACGAACGTCCTTGTGAAGGAGCGGCAGAGCAAGAGTAGTAAATCTTGAGTCTGTTTCGGGTTGGGACGATGAGACTTTTTTGTGAGCTCCCTATATACGTCTTCTAGTTCTTTCGGAAGAATAGATACTTGTGCGGCAAGCTGCTTTGCCAAGCAACCCACAAGATGCTGGCCCGTTAGTTCTGCCCGGACCTTGTAGTCGCAATAGATAAAGGCCACACCGGTATCCACATTTGCCTGATCAAACAGGCGATCTATGACCATTGAAGATATGACTGTCTTCCCTGCTCCTGGATGACCAGGGCACCAGAGCGTTGGGGGGGAGTCTGTGTTATCTAGCCATTGGAGAAAGACTGTATTAGTCAGCAGCCAAGTACCTGTGCCCTCTTGTCTCCTCAAAGCTACATCCTGATGCTTCTGTTGCATGTTGATCGGTGATAACCAGTCTACGATCTCTTGTCTCAGTTTTGCCGCAGAGGCTATGGAAGTTTCAGTGTCTGTGATCGAGTCTGCATCTTGCAATGCGAAAGTTACCTTGTTTCTCCTGCTGCGTGTGGTCGACAAGCCACCGAACACCATCTACAGCCGAACTAATCTGACCTAGAGCTTCTAACCCTTCGGTTGCCAGTCTCATGTTGAGGCTGCTAGTGTGACCCGCTACGTAAGCCCTCAGATTTTGAACGTAGGTTTTCATTGTCATTTCCCATTGCACCTTCCTCGCCGATGCCTTTCCCAAAGTCTCAAGTTTCTTGCTTAGATTCTTGCTTCCATCCTTAGCTTTGCTACTCTCTGCAAGGATGGAATACTTTTCCAGCTTCTTCAGAAACTCCCTCAGCACATACTGGCAATTGAGCGCGGCAACTTTGATACTATCAATTGCTATCTTCCGATCCGGAGGTCCTCGCAGATGCTCGATCTTTGTGAGTGCTGCATGAAGCCCTTCCAATTCTAGCATTAACTCTTGATACTCCGATGCTGAACCGCCTGAAGCCTTAAGGCTTTTGATGATATCTTTGATTAGGACGGTCACAGTGAGGAAGTCACCGACAGAGAAACCGAATGACATGATGGATGACAGTGACAGCCAGGCTAACTGGGCAGCAACTCCAACAGGGCTGATCTAATTCGAGCACAAGATTGGCCCCACTTGTGGTCGAGCAACCTCTTATATTTTGCGCAAGATAAATCCATAGAACGACCCATTCGCGCAGGTTCAAAGAAGCAACAAACATGTGGCTGGGGAAGTGGGCCAAGGCATATGTATGAGTATCCAGCAACGAGAGCTTCGTCTAGCCCGAAACTCACGTGACCTCCACGTGATTCGTACACAAAGGATCACAACTCGGCAATCAATGAGCCTAAGTTAGAAACATATCCAACACGAAGCTAATAGATGGCATAGAAGCAGCTGCTGAAATGAGAGGCCATTGCGCCTTCGGGCGTGAAAACAAATTGAGCTTTACCTTCTCCAGAAAGCAGGAGCGTCGAGGAGAGAGGATTGGCCCCCTGGCCAAAAGTTTCAACTAGTTGAATGGATCCCAGAAGCTACAAACTCGAACAACTGGCTGATGAGACGCCCCTTTTGAGGATCTCAGCTATCTCGGAAGACATATCTTCCTTAAGACTTATGAACTCACGGACTCGCCTAGGGAGCTTTAGTGCAGTAATTGAGTCCCTATTAGTTCTGTGAGCGTCAAGCATCGTCCGGACTTCCATGGCATATGCTTGAAGTCACTTACACAGCCCGGTGCATATAAACTCAGGATCTCAGGGTTTGGAGAGTAGCTAAAACCGGTCGCCCACAGACTCATCAAGCGATAAGATTCATTCTAACATTACCCACCTTTTAGTCGATATTGTCTACTGCAAAATTCGCGGGAGTACGCCGTATTACGTTAGCAACACATAGAAGACTGGCAATAATTGAAGAGACATCCTTCGCAACTACGAATTCTGTATGCGTACTTCTGAACTTTACATATCGCGTCTCCGCTAAATATATCACCCTTTCCCGGACATGCAAACATGGGCATTTCCGACGCCCACTTGGTGTCACACGTTCCTCCTAACGATGCGTGAGAACGGAGCAACCGCCTCATTATTTAATGTCAGCCCACGTGCGTCTCCGAACCCTCCGTCTTGGGTTGCAAACATATCTCTCTATCACTTCCGCCGGTGATTCATGCAAGCGGGGGGACCCCCTCAGTGGTTTCACTACTCTTTCGGAGGAATATACCCAAGACCGATTGGTTCATCGTCACATTCGTAAACTAACGAAAACCGCCTCTTGGATACCATAACGCTTCGTTGCTCAGGCAAAACGTTTCAGTCGTCCTGTCTTTTGGCCGACCGCACGGTCGCCTTCCGCCCCGATTGATGGCATTTCTTCCGTTACTGGCGATTGAGTTCTCCAACCATCTGGGGACAGAAGCTCGTACGTGCAAGTGACTCCGTCTGGATATATTACAAGGCTAACGCTTAGCCAGCGGGCTTTCCTTTGTTGTGGTCTTGCTTGAGGAGTTGGCTTGCCGGCGGCGACCCTCATGTGAGGCTGGTTGGGGGTTGGGAGGAGACCGGGCATTCTGTATCTTAGTCTCTAAGGAAATGCCACATACCAAGATGTGATGCAGACATGAGAGTGACGGGATGAAGATGCGCTACAATGCAGATCAACAATGGTGAGGCCGGGAGTGTGACGACGACGAATAAGTGGCCTCATTGCTGATGACGCTCATAATGTTATTCTGATGGTGCTCATGATGATACTCATGATCATGACTAAGCTTCTCAACAGTTTTTTTAAAATATTCTCAGCTCTAAATCTTGTAAGCTCTTGGTACACGCGCGATACCGCTAGTTCTTCTCGTGTTTGCGACCGGAGCTTTTTTGCGTCTACCAGCGTCTATAGACTGCGCACCTTAGTTTACAAAAGACTTGACCTTTTCAGTTTCTAAAAAACAGTATAAGGGTTATGTGACTCTAAGATTTATCCTGTGTCAATGTATTGTGTGCAATTTCTCGTACCTATAATAGTACGGATGTGTCTGGCTCAGAGGCGGGATGTTTGCGCTTCTGTTTCTTCGCTAGCGGGGCATGTTTCTTTAGCTGTGCTGACGATGTAGCTGAGTTCTCAACTTCTACCTATATGCCTAGAGTTATGCTACTGAACGTCCAAGCGCAGTGCGCAAGTTTGAGAGGTCCAATTAGTTCGTGACGAGTGCCGTCGGGTTGGACGTTTTACTAGGATATTCCTATCCAGAGCCTATCTGCGGTGATCGTTGCTGACTAGCGAACGTGGAAGCAGCGCTCCAGGAAAACGCAATGGTACGCTTGTGGTACCACACAACATCCGTAGCTACCTGCTACGTCAGGTCCCGTTAGCGGTGTGCTCTTGTAATGAATGACACAAATCCAACGCTTCAACCACCAACAATCACCTCCTCGTATCCGCGATAACAATGAAATCGCGGCCTGCGAGCCATACAAAGGAGCAGCAAACACCGTCTGAATAGTAGCCAAGCTTTTCCAAACCCCGCAACAAATACGGCACCAATTTATTCTCTGTAATGCTCTGTTGCCGATACTCCCACCCACACTCTACCCCACCATCCGTCTTGTCTCTCCATTTGCTCCTCAGTCCGTTCGCTCCTTGGCCCACTCCGGTAGCCCACCAAAATGCTCCTCGTATTTCTGCAACCACGCCGGGTTCGTCCAATCACGCCTCGGATCCCGGAGCGTGCGTGCGACAGTCCGCTCGTAAACAGGATGATGAGGTGGCATTCTATTCGACTGAGGTGGCATTCCATTCAACACAGCTGGCATACCAGTACGATTGCCGGATACAGTCGTGCTGGGCAGTTTGTAGAGATCCACCAGCCAGGGACATTCATCTTGGTCTTCTTTCTTTCTGATTCCATAGATTATGGCAGGATCTGTGTCCGATAGTTGCCGCCGTCTCTTGTGATCGTTATCATTGCCAGTCCTACGCGGCTCGGGTCGATTACCGGTGTTATGGTCGTCGATCTTGCGCTTACGAGGAGAGGTAACGAGGCTACTGATGGCGCTATCTTTTCGGATCTCGGTCAGGCCTTGCTCATGCTGCAGGCCGCTATCATGCCCCTGCTTATTTTCTGATGCGTCCTCCGCAGATGCCTGTGACGTTGCATTCTGCCGCTCCTGCTGCACAACTTTGGGATAACAGCCCACTCGTTGTATGCTCCATTTGCCGTCTATCACGCGGTGGCATAAGTGTCTCCCATGGAAGCCGACACGTTCATTACAGTGCTCGCAGGTCTTGGAGTGAAGGGTTGCGTTGTCTGTGTCGTGAGCCTCTTGGTCGTCGTGTGCGCACTCGGTGCGTCCATCACGGGAGGACGGAAGGTCGACCCCTTTGCCGTTGTGCTCAATGTCCGAGTCGAGTTTACTTGCAGCGTAGTCATCCGCACCTCCGCGGAAACTGCCTGAGTTGCAGACGTAGTGGTTGGCGGTACCTGTGAATCCTAGAGGCGTAAGGTAACTGCCCTCCTTGACGTGTGTGGGACTGTTGCCAGGCTGGAGAGAGACGAGGCGTGTTCGGTTGGCTATCTCAGCATTTACTGCAGCAGTCTCCCCAGGCCAACAAGGACCTCGACCAATCTTTACACTCTCACCCGCAGAAGTGCCGTGTTCCGTCTTTGACCTGCCGAACGTTATCAGGATAGGTCGACTCCCTGATTTTAGGACTTGCCTGGCAATCCACTTCACATTTGTTCTGTTCGGCTTCAGACCCGCAGAATCAGTTTGCTGCGTGCTATCGATCTTCCGTGGACGGCCGCTTCTTCGCTTCGGCGGTCCATCTGGCGGCAAACAAACTATAGTGTCCGCTGGGGTGGTTTCGTCCCTCGTCGAAGCTTTGGGCACATTAGGCATCGCCGGAGCTCTTGGCGGCGCTGCTGCTGAGCACACAGATGCTGGGTCATCCATAATATCTGACGAAAGCCCGAAATACACAAATATCAATGACGCGTAAATATGTTCGAGTGTGAAGCTTTTCTTTGTCTGCGATAAGTGTTAAAGGAAAGAAGTCCTACCACGAGATGAATATCCAGACTATGTTCAACCCTGGTTCTTGCTGGTTGATGGATGCGGAAGTAGCGTCACACCCACTGCTGCCGCGAGAGAAGAGTTGGATGCTAAGGTAAACATCCGCACAGAAATGGCCTTACCTCAAGCTAATCAACGCTGTGCACGTCCTAAGCTTCACAATGCGAGCACCATATCCATTCGGCCAATCCTAGAGATGCAACGGAGAAGGAATGCGGCGTTCTGTCTAATTTACACAACGGAGCAATGCGCTGCATATTTTGGCAAAGTATGTTCGGAATCTAGAGTAGCTGGGAACGTGGCCGAGCGCATGTTTCGTTCGGATCTAACAGTAGCTCCCAGTAACAGCTCTAGGCTTCGCAAAAGGGCACCTGTTTGTTGTACTTGAAGCTGCTCACGGTTTTCAACGAGCAAAATCACGAAGCAGTGAGCGATGATGTAATGTTGTCAACAAACAGAACATCGTGCTTCAGACAAGCCAGAGTAAGCAAAGATGGCAGAAGCGCAGAAACAATTGTAATGGTCAACCGCAGATTGAGTAGGATCATTCAAGGAAGCGCTCCCGGAAGGAGCAGCTGATTCTAACTCCAGTGGAAGCGAGCAGGTGCATATTGGGCACGTGGTAGCAGGTCGCATGTTCTAGCATGATAGTCTTGTTCTTGAAGAGCTTGAAGTACTACTTCGGGATCGCGTCCATGCCAACATGGTGGTAGGGCCCGCCGATCAATTCGGACTGCTTAAGTACCTCGGATACGAATCTAAGGCGGTGAGCTCCCCACAACAGTATCCTCTAATCCCATGTGACCTTCAACGAAGCAAAAACCAAGCGACAATTCAATAATCTCCGACTCGCCAGAACACTCTCCAGTCATCCGTCCACAGCAATGCATGGGTATCTTGAAGCAAGTTTGCAACCTCTTCCATAACGCAAATATATCACTGCGATTGTGATTTATCCGATGAATGTGTCGCAAAATGGAGAGAAATGTCTATCCTCGAATCGCGCCCTGTCGTTATGCCCTGGATGTTCGTCGTCCATGTCCACGTCAGAATCATCCGCGTCCTCTAATCTACGCTTTGACCTCTTGGGAGAATCGACATCGGCAGGAGATGCTGTTCCTACCTCGTGTGCTCTGTGATGCGATGCGCCGTTGGCCAGAGTGACGGTCCTTTTGGCTTGTAGAATGTCGTAGTAACTTTGCAGCAGAGTCTTCGTATCATCATCAAAAGTCACACAAAAGCGTTGGGCGTGGACAACTTGCATGGTTTTGATGCTATCACAATCGGGATACATCTCCATGATGTAGGCCGCCACAACTCCAGCAGAGCGCTCGATGCCGGATTCGCAAAACACCAGGACTTTGCCCATCTGAGGTGGAATGGATCTTCCGCCTGTAGATATGTGAAAGACGTGCTGCAGGTGCTCATTTATAATGCAAGTAGCGCGTGGAAAGGCGGCAATAAGCTCTTGATTGTTGGAGACATCGATCGCGTCTTTTGCTAAGCCGAGCTCATCTGCCACCCTAAGAGCGCTGCCCAAGAGCCTGGCATGCACTGTTTTGGTGTGGCGGATGGCCAACAACATCGTGATACCCTCACTCCGAAGAAATTCGACGTCTTTCGCCACCTGCATAGGTCCAAGATATAGATATGGCAGTACTTTCTGCGCCTCCCTTCGGTGCTCATACTTCCACTCTAGCATTGAGTTTGTCGAGATAAAGTGTGCATAGTCGATGGGAGGTAAGAAACTCATGTCGACATCAGGATGTGCTGCAGGTGAGCCGAGGACCAGGTCCGGCAAGCCGTTAACGTTCAATGCTGGAGGAGGTACAATAATTTTGCGAGGAGAGGGAAGTCTGAAGGTGTAGTCGCCCGTTGCTCGATGAGTGGACATGGGGGATGAAGACCGCTGTGAATGACGTGTCACGGTTTGTGCCATACTGCGGAAGACAAAGGCGCTCTTGAGCCTGCCTTGGACTGGGTTGCGAGATATTTCCAGATGGTTGGATGTGACCAACTACGAGGCGCAACGAGATGAAGTAGTCAAACAAGGCAGGAATTTACGGAGACACCAAGGTCCGGCTCGGCCCACACCAGTCATTAGAGAAAGAGGTAGAAGGTGACTCTGTCTGGAATGCGTGAATTGAAGAATATTCAATCTCTTAAGAACGCAATGTAGTTATTATTCCATCCAAAAGCGCTAATTCGTAGGTGACGGCGGGATGCGGCGATAACCTATGAAGTTTATAGTCGACCGCCTGTGAGCATAGTACATCTGCAATTTGAGACCGTTAGCATTATACGGTAGGCTTCCAACAACTAGATTCGTGTTATGGATATTACACACCTCACGTACACAGCTTCACTTGGGCCGCATGTGAGGTTGGAAGAACGGCTTAGGTAAGCCATCCAAAGACGTCAGGCAGCTTGCCCGCAAATGTGGTTCTCGCTAAGCTCCTCCGGGACGAGCACTTGACGTCCATGGTTTCCCCGCAAAGTAGCATGACAGAGATGCAGCAGAGAACAACCCCCATCCTCGTCAGTAACACCCAGAAATGCATCTTCGAGACGGGAACGGGCTCTTAGTCTGCAACTCTGCTCCTAGGAAATGTACAATGACGAGACTGCAGGAAATCAGACGTGCCCTGACGTAACTCTCTGATGCTACCTCCCCACTTGCAGCAAACCATGGGCCCTGATCCATTGACACTACCCCTCTTCGATGCTGTGTAAAGGGAGGGAAAAGTATAAAGAGAACATGACCCGCGGAGCCAGAATGTCTATCTCACCTGTGATTGAGCGTCCTCTTCGCTTTCGTACCGTTGCCTCGAATAAGTGCTTGTCCACAGCTCCTGCAATTAGGGTTGACTTGGGAGCTTATAATATCAGATCAAGATGCACTCATTACTTGCTGTTTTCGGAGCCTTGGCTCTTTCTCCACTAGTTGCTGCCCAGGCCTTCACAAACGCCTGTCCAGACTATTCCAGATATTCCCAGCAATATCACGCTCCATTCTCCTCTGGGATTTATAACTTGTCGTTCCAGCGGCCGGATCCATCATGTCGAACTTTCGTATCTCAGCCGGTGGAGAATACCCTCACACAGCTGCAGAGTGCGATCAGAGACCCTGATCTTTACCGCCTGTTTCAAAACAGTTATCCTAACACGCTGGATACTGCCATCCGATGGAAAGGCTGCGCGGCAAATTCGACAAGTCAAGAACAGTCTCAGTGTGAGGAGCTGACATTCGTCATCACTGGGGATATCAACGCCATGTGGCTTCGAGACTCAGCAAATCAGATGCAATCGTATCTTCCTCTGCTCAATGCTTCCAGCAATCCGAACTCACTTGCCTCGTTATACCGAGGAGTCATCAACCTTCAAGCTCGCTATCTCCTAACCTCCCCATTCTGCAACTCTTTCCAGCCACCAGTAGAATCTGGCATCCCGCCAGCGCAAAATGGAGCCGCCACGTCAGACACCGTCAAGCCAACGTACAGCAACCAATCCGTCTTCGAATGCAAATATGAGCTTGACTCCATCGCCGCGTTCTTAGAAGTTTCCACAAACTACTACAACGCCACACAGGACATTGGGTTCTTCCGCCGCTTCCAGTGGGTTAGCGCCGTTCAGGCTGTCCTCAATGTCGCGCAAGCCATGATGACACCCACCTACGCTGCCAATGGCCGGGTCCTGGCCAGTCCTTACACTTTCACCCGCATGACCACTCGGGCTTCCGAGACACTCTTGAACAACGGCCTTGGCAGTCCCACCAACAACGGCACTGGTCTCATCCGCTCCGCATTCCGGCCGTCTGACGACTCCACCATCTTCCAGCTCTTCATCCCCGCCAACATGATGTTCTCGCGGTATCTCGCCTCAGCAGCAATCATTATGGACCAGATTGACGGCCAATCGGATCTTGCGTCCTTTATGCGGACCTTCGCCTCCAATCTCCGCACAGCAATCACAAACCACGGCATCGTCACCGACCCCAACCACGGCCAAATCTACGCCTACGAAATCGACGGCTACGGGTCACAAAACATCATGGACGACGCTAACATCCCGAGCTTACTGTCCGCACCATTCCTCGGCTATCTGGACGTGAACGACCCAGTCTACCAAGCCACGAGAGAGGTAATACTTAGCGCCAACCAGCCGTACTTCATGCGAGGGCCCGTTATTAACGCCGAGGGCGGTCCGCATGTGGGCCCGGGATACGCGTGGCCTATGGGCGATATCATGCGCATTTTCACGACTGACAACGACACTGAGATTACGAATGCATTGAGGGAGATTGTCAGCACTACCAATGGGTTAGGTATGTTAACCGCCTCGCTTTCGCCAGGTTCCCTCGCCTGCGGGTGCAAGCGACGGCTAACAGGGTCGGCAGGACTCATCCACGAGAGTATCAACACGTTCAACGTGACGGATTGGACGCGCCAATGGTAAGCCTCCCATCCGCCAACCTCCCCACCCTTCTTTGGGATTTTGCAACCACCGTTTCTGGCCCCTTTATCCCATATAGAACTTGTTCCTCCTTTCTTCCCCCTCCTATCACACTCTTTTCCGTTCCCACCAACTATATACATTATTTCTCGCCCAGTCCAAGCCATCCGAATACGCTGACATGAGCTACCAGGTTCTCATGGGCGAACGGCCTCTTCGGCCAGATGATCCTGGACCTCGAGTCCCGCAAGCCGTATCTCCTGCAGCAGAGCTTCCAAAACAATGGAACCACGACCAAATTTTAAGAATTGCGCTTCTCCTGCTCGAGGAATATTCCTGGCACCTTGTATAGGCGAGCGAAAAGTGGGGGTTTTTGTACCGTTTGTAGCTAATAAGTAGAGAACATGTAATGAAATAGCAATCCAAACCTTTAGCGTGAATGAAACACGATTGTTAAAACACTAGCCACAAGCCTCCCTATAGATCGAGGGGAAAAAGGAATTGAGTAACTGTACAAGTAATACTGCATACGTGCGAAATTGAGGGCGAGCGAAAAGAGCCCACAGTGTCCAGTACTGCTGCGCTGTAGGATTCCTCAGATATACATAGCTTACCCAGAAAAGCAGAAAGTAAAAGATCACAAATGCCCAAACCGCAAGCCCTGTACAATGGCCATGCCCCTTGCTACGCGCTCTTCCCGCAAACTATGCTAACAAGAAAATCCCACGCTTCAGCAATGCTTGCTTGTCTTCCTCCCAAATGTACAAACATTTCACAAATCTTCCCCTCCTCCTCCCTCCTACAAATAAACATCAATCAAAGCTGCCCCCCAAGCACCGCCTCCGTAGCACTGCCAATATACGCCCTCCTACTCTCCAAGCCCACCCCAAACCTCCTCTCCAGCTCCAGCCTCATACTCTTCTTCGTCACACTCATCAGATCCGCCGTTCTCAGAATCTCTCTAATCTCCGCCAACAACACATCCTCCGACGGCAACCCCAACCCGCTTCCATACCCCTGCGCCGCAGCAGGTCCCAAATGCGGTGATGGGACGCCGCCGAGATGTGGAGGGACCGCTAGAGATAGGTTGTCCATTTCTAGTGCGCCTTCTGGGCCGGGAGTCCCGGCGCGGTATGTAGGTAGCGGTGTTGTGGAGCGTCCGAGTTGATTTTCGGACATGGCGAGGCTCATCCTACTCCCCGAGAACGGATTCATTCCCATGGCTGAGCCCATTCGCGGGTCTACGAGGCTCATGGGTCTACTACCCGGCTGGTGCTGGGGATGTAGATACCCGCCTCCACCACCATATTCACTTCCCTGATACCCGCCTCCTCCGTAGCCAGCTTTCGTCGCATAGCTCACCCCACTAATCACACTCCTCGCATCCGCGGTGGGATCATCCCTGCGCACAGTCTGCTGCTCCCACAGCTCCGATTGCCACTCCTCCCACCTCTTCTTCGGAATAACACTCGGATCAAACTTCCCTTCATCGCTCACAACCACTTTTCTCCCTTTCTCGCCCGTCACCACCCTCGTATTCCCCCAGCTGAAATCATCCATATGCCAAAACGAATACAGAGGGAGCGCGAGAGAGAAGATGGGCGTTGCAATGATGTACATGATCATCCAGCCAATCATCTCCCACTTGCGGCGCGCGATGAAGATGATAGCCTGCAGGCCGTATATGGCGCCTAGGAGGATGAAGGCTGTGACGGGAACGACGGAGGCGTTTTGCGCGACGAGCACGATCAGGTAGATGATGTAGCCGACGATGACGGGTTGCACGATGGTGCTGAGCAGGTCGAGGAACACGACGAAGCGCATGCTGAAGCAGCAGAAGCCGCAGAGTTGTTGCAGCGGGATGAGCTCGATAAGGTTGTGCACTGTTGAGTTGATCCAGCGCCGGCGCTGCGACATGAAGACTTTCCAGCTGTCTGGGGCGATTGTCCATGCGTGCGCGCGGAATATATATTTCGTTTTGTACTTTGAGTGGAATTTCAAGAGTAGTGTTGTGAGATATCGGTCCTCTCCTAGGTGTAATAGATTCTTCATGTGTAAGGTATCGACGCGGATATCGGAGTATGCTTCTATAATTTCGCGACTGACGAAGAGTGGTTTGCCGGTTTCCGCGGCACGGATCCGGTACATACTGAAACAGCCAGGCAAACAAGTCACCGAACCAAACAAGCTTTCAAACGCTTTCGTAAGATTATGTGAGATGTAGTATTCGTAAACTTGCATCATGGTAACAAAGGAAGATTTAGCGTTCGTTAGAGCGGTCTCGCCACACACGCCGATAAGTCGGGTGTCGTGAAGGAACGCGGCGATCATACGCGTGGCCGAGTCGGGTGCGACGACGGTATCTGCGTCAATTTGAAGGAGGAACTCGTAAAAGGTAGGATTGACGCCAATGATGTTGCGGATATGATGGTGCATTTCGAGCTCGAGAGGGGTCATTGGTAGGTTGTAGTGTACACGGTTCAAGAATCTCATTAGCACCATCTGAGAATCACGCTTGCCACGGTTGCCGGGCCTGAACAAAAATCAGCGTAAATAAAATCATTGGGTAGGCTTTCAGCTTACCTCGATACTTCAGAAGGCTTCCCAACCTTGACAAGCACAAGAAAAGGCACGATATGTCCCTGAACCTCGTACAGGCCTGAATATACCTTGCCCATGTTATGCTGCTTCATACCCTCGCCTAAACTCTCAAAGCTGAGAGGCTCAGGATCCACCGTCTCAGGCACACCTAGGATATCCAATACTATTCTCGGCGTTGGCCTGTCGTTACCTTGCCCAATAATCATACCGTCGCAGACGATAACGAGCAATTTGCGTTTGTCGTCGTACCGCATCCTAGCAGCAGAGTCGATAGCTCGGCGAAGCGAGTCCTCATCTTCAGTGTAGGCGGGAACGGTGCAGATGACGAATCGGTCGAGGTTTTCCGGCATTGTCTTCCTCCCGAATTGTAGAGCTGCAAAGAACTTGAACCCAATGACACTGACCAACAATATCGAAATCGCGAGCATGATGTAGCGGGCAAACAAACATTGGGCAGAATTACGCGTATCGAGGTTGCCGACGTAGAACAGGTTGTCCATACAAACCTGCATCCGGGAGCGAAGTCCAGAGTCCAGATCCAGCGCCTCCCAGTACTTCGTGATATCCTGTCCAGACCGGAGCTGAAAGAGACTTACCACCCGATCGTCCATAAAGTTCGTATCCGGTGCCGTAGAAGGTCGATCATAACCGGTGGGATACTGCGCAATTCGTCCGCCTGGTATGTACTGTGTAAAGTCGTACACACGATCTTTCAAGATCGCAATGGAGTTCGATTTGCTAGCCAATGTCTTCACGTACTGCGGCGTATAGCCTACGTTGCCCTTCTGATAGTTTGCCTTCAGCATAATCATCTGTTCGTAAAACCAATCCGGCCTCGAGTCGTTTGTAGCCCACCTAAAGTCGTGATACTGGGCATTGCGGTCAGTCGTACTGACGATCGACGCTTGCCCAGTATAATTTGTAGTCTTGTAGTTGAGCTGGACAGCTGGATCAATACTTCCGTTTTTACCCTGGCAAAGCGCCGATACTTGTACCGGGAATAGGTTTGTTGCATCAAGGCCTGCATACTTCTTGAGTGCGGACTGCGGCACGATTTTCGGATAATGGTTCGGCATGAATTGTTCAAGGTCGAAGACGACGCCGCGTATAGCGATGTATGAGCTGTGGCCGTCTTTCCCGTCATAGGATGATAGCTCAGCCGCTGAATATACGTATTGCTTCGGACAGATTATCTCAGGGAAGAAGACTGTATAATGTTAGACAACTGCATTTAATATCATCCCATGTCGCACTCACCGATGAAGAATACCACAAAAGCGCAGCCAAGCCAGATGAGTAGGTTGATAGCAAACTTCTCCCGCCAAGCTGTTCGTACGTCCGGTCGCTGCATTCTACCGAACCATTTGATAAAGATGTCGGGTACCCAGAAAGTCAACAGCCAGACAATTGCGAGCCACCGCTTTCTACTACCCGATATCCGCACGTCATCGACCTCTTCCATCTTTTTCTCGTTGCCCTTCTCTGCCATTTGTTCCCTAGTCTCCAGATTGCGAAACATGTCACCAGCATTGAAGGCTGAAGCGCCAGCTTCAGACTTGGTGTCTAGTTCTCTGCTGCCGAAATACCCACCGGCTTTGTCGTCGTTATAAAACGCTCCTGGAGATGGTGTCCGTGACGAGATGAGTCGAATCTTTGAGTCACTGAAGCCTTTCGCATCCTGCGGCGTAAGTAGACCGTCACCGCCTTCGTCATCTGTTTCCGCCCCTGGATATCGAACCGCTGATAGTAACTTGTCGTTTGGTTTGGCAATCTGCCACCAGCATCGCTCGCTCAGGAAAACACCAGTGCTGCCAACTCGCGCCTCATTACTAGGCCACCTCTTATCCGACACTACCATTTCCGCCTTTTCCCCCTCACTCCCAATAAACGGAGCTTCGGCCTCCATCAGACCCAAGAACTCTGTAAATGGGAGAAAGACGCTAAAGTCGGCCATTCGAAGTCGTTGGCTGATCTCTGCTATGCCGAGAAGCTGCATCTGAGTACGGACGCACTTGCTGTCGAATTGGTTCGCTATCCGCCTATCGTTTGGTTTCAGGCAGAAGACGAAGTAAGGGTTGGTATTTGGGGCGGTTAACGACTTGGTAATATCTTCAAGCGATGACAGGTACTGAGCCGCTGCTCCCTGACCTTGTGTGCTCTCAGCCTTGCCTTTCCGGGTTGTAGTTGCTCCTCTGCTTTTGCCCCCAAACTCACTGGCGCTGTCATCTTCGGCCCCAGAATGAGCACTGCTGGCATCACGGGTTCCGAAGCGTCCAGGCCATTCGCCTCTTCTGCGTGCCATGCTCGGCTTTCTCATGGGTCTTGAGCTCACTGAAGCTTGCATGACTGATGTCTTTTCTTGAGGATGAACAACGGCATTCAGCGCTTCCTGACCGAAAAGCTCCCGGACGAAATCGCTCTTTGTGGAATTGATCAGATTCATAAGGTCCCCAGAGATGACTTCACCATTAGCCTCAAGCAGACCCTCTGCCGGATATTCCACCTCTGCGGCAAAGTGCTTGATGGTAAATGATGCTGCGGCACTATGAGTAGCAAAGTTATTCCCAGGAAGCATGGCAGTTGCACTTCGTACTGTAATTGCAGGGTTCTTGCCCTCAAAGCGCTTCCTGATGCTTTCAAGAAACTGAGCATCTGTTCTGCCTCTTTTCATCTGATCATCAAGGATGCTTAGAAGACCGTTACCGGGCTTGAGTAATCCCTTGACCGCATCCGTGTTATCGTAATACTGCGTTGCTGGAACACTAACCTCTTCAGTCTCCAGCAGATCCCCTTGATATTCGAAAAAGCTTCGCAAGCAGAAGTTGTACAGTGACTCGGCAGCAGCATTGTTCAGAAGTTGGTCAAGGGTGGATCCAGTGGCGGTGGTTTGGGCAAAGCCAGGAAAATCCACGATCGAGATGGTGTTGGCAACCGCATCCTCCAGCGCGCATACCTTCTGGTTGATACCCTCGATGGCATAGGCGACGATAAGAGAGTACAGAGTCCGAGCAAGTTCGTCCGCGTTAGCTCTGGCGCCCTTAGGGTCAAGCATCACCGTGACACGCTCACGATGCAACGTTTTCGACTTGTAACCCAAGCTTGTTTGGAGATCCTCCGTGCTGACTCCCAAGAATGCTGCGACAATTGAGAGAACTTCCTTATTCTTGACAACCGTGATTGTTTCCCCGCCTTCATGACTGTAGCCTCCACTTTCATCCGCAGCCGGTGTAGTGGCCTGGGTCGTCGTAAACTCTAGCTGCCCTATATGCAAGATGGCCGCTAGTATCTGACAAATCTCCGCAATCTCACTACGTGGGAACTCAAGCCTCCGTAAAGCGGTCTTGAAATGCTGAAAGCCTTCCGAGTCATTTATGCCGACTTTTAATTGCGTCGGATGCCCAAGATACCGCCATCTCTTCTGTCCTATCGTCGTTGAATGGCGATTTGACGGTATTGTCCCGTCTTCAGTCACATGCCCAGGTGTGTCAAGGCCCAAGTGTGTCTTCTCAGCTCCACTGGTTCCGGCAAGAAGGTAGTATAACACGTGAAAGTTGCGCTCGCCGGTCGGTACAGCAGTAACTCGACTCCTTTCCAGTCTGTGATCCAGCACTTTCCCTCCAATGAGTGTGGGATTGAGAGCAGAGGAAGCATCGTACTGCAGTTCGAAGTACAGGCCAGCCTTTGACGCGGTCGGTGTGGTAAGGGATTTCGTGGTCGTCAGAGTGTCGAATACAAAAGCGGCGTATGAGAGCTTCTGCGATAAAGGAGTCGAGGAAAAAGACAGAAGAGAAGAAAGGAGGTGGGAGCGAATCGTTGATTTTCCAGACCCGGATTCTCCTCTGACGTATTTAAAGTCAGCAATTAATTCTACTCCCGGATTGTCTGCATTTCATCTCTATCCTAAACCGTTTGCTCTTCGTAGCTCGCCGGGACAGGGACTTACAAGAACAGGACTGCCTGATTCTCGGCTCTGGATCCTAGCCTCGCCCAAGCTCTTGAGGCCAAGTCCTCCGCCGCGTCCACCGCGCTGCCTTCTTTACTGCCATTTGGACCCTTTGCAGGTGAGGTATATGTATTGAGCGAAATTAATGCATGAGACGAGAGCCGAGCAATGGGGAGGGAGACGTGGAAACGGCTGGCGAGGTGTGCTGTGAGGTGCGTGTCGGATTGGAGATGAGCAGGTAGCGCTGGGAGAGAAGCTTCAGCGTATTGAGGCCTGCCGTTAGATGTCATGGCCGCAGGAAGAGGGGGATATGGAGGCGCAGAAAGCTCTGCAAGCCCCCGAATGAGAGCTTTCAGTCGTGGCTGAAGTGTACTCGTATTCTAAGGTACTCTTCAAAAAGGTCCAATAGCAACGACGATTTGGATTGACTGTAAGTACTCAAAACGTGGTGATTGACGTTGCGGCGACCTCCGGTATGCTGCAGTTCAGTCGTCTGTATTGTGCTCACGCGAAGGCCCCTTAAGTGGCGGACGTGGCAGCCGTCTCTTCTGCTCTAAGCGATACTGCGAACCACCTGAAGGTAGCGACCGACAAGAACGCGAAACGAGAGTATAGTAATGTCAAATGACGGTAGAGAGTACACAAGCAACGGCGTGGTCGAAGATTTGCGGGGGTGGGCCTCACGTTCGAGGAAGCGTTATTGTTGATAATAATGCAGGGGCTTCACGAGGCGAAAACGCCGGGAACCAGGAGCAACTGTCGGTCCAGCAACAACTTTGTGGCTAAGAATAGTATCTAGAGTTAATAATATCTAGGGCTAACTCAAAAGCTCATAAGTTTGCCCTTTCATAAAGGTAAGGATAACACGTAAATGCTTCTGTCATATACCTAATTCCGTCAACTTTCCGTATGCTGAAGTTATGACTGTTAATAACTCATTAGATATAGGTACTTTCGGAGTACTGTAACATAAGTTTAGGTGGCCAAGGCCTGGCCAAATCCCCGCCCATGTCATTTATTCACCGACGACCTTGGATTTTGGTTGCGAGCCCCTCACTTTCAAAGACGTTTCCACTCTTCAGACGTACCTTTGGCCTCACATGGGCATTGACTACGTAGTGCTACAAGGGCATATCCTGGGTTGCTGCTCGTAACGACGTGGGTGCGTAATGCAGGTGGATGAACCGATGCAGCCTCCCGGATTCCGCCACCTACCTTAAGGTTATTCCTGTGAGATGTATGAGCTTCGTAGCTGTTTCAGACTTGTCCATCTTGAGCGTTGCTGTGCACGAACTCTGTGAAGATAAATGTGCGTATTATTACTGGTGTATTAAGGACGGATTGTTAGTTCTCCACGGCCGTCAGCAGCAAAGCAGTGAGTAGAAGTGCAGACATTCACCGCCACAACAATTACATTAATGCAACAAATATTACCGAATCACAAAAATAGCTGATGCTCAAGCCACCTCGACGCCAGCGGGCGATCTCCACGATTGACCAATCAGGTCGCACAGTCATGCCCTGGACAAGGGTACGCCCAACCTCGTTTTAGCGTAGTCCGGTGTTTTGACGTCCATCATCACTCCACTTGGTACGGGACGGCGCCCCCCTCCCCTCCTTTGCTCGCTCTTAGATCTCTCCACCGGACGGTGCGGTGATGGTAGGGGGGGAAAGATGGGTCACCAAACGTCCCATCATCATCTCAGCCATCCATTTCCGAAGAGCACCTCCACCTTCACCATCTACAACGGCAATACTCCGTAACACTCTCGCTTTTGTGAAATTTCGCTGATTTCGACTTTTGACGTTCGTTTCAACTTTGACTGACGCACGAACCTGTTTGCCCCCTGCAAGCTTCCGTTGCTTTGGGAACGGCAACGCTACAGTATCCAGAACAGTGGCCTTGACAGTCGTTACAGCACTTCGTGTCACCAGATTACCAGCAATTGGCCAATATCACACTCCCACCATCTATCAAGAGCACAACAAATCGTGCATGAGACGTCCTTTGAGCGTTGGTAAACCCTCGTGGCTGGTGTGATAGGGGACGAAGCAAGAGCAGCCATGTCGGCGACGCCAAACAGAATATCGCACCTCTCCAACAACTCTGGTTCCGGCCTCCGACCGAGTCAACCATCAGCCCAGGTCTCTACTCAGACACTCCTCAATGCTCTCAACACTGCATACAATCACGGGAAGCCTTATGTGTTAGAGGCGAGCACGAGCCTGGTCGTGAATACATGGCAAACTGCTGCGAGTGTAGGCCCGGATGGTAGACATGGAGGTACGGTGGACGTGGAGCTCGCTCGACGAGCGTGGGAACATGCCCGCCGAAGAGCGGAGGATGGCTGCATAGTCTTAGGGTGAGGATGCTTTGTTGACGGAGATAACCCACCGAGCTCATGTTAACACACACGCAGGTCGCTTCACGAGTCAACGCCAACACTCCTCGCACCATTCATTTCGGCGCTACCATTCAGCGTACCGGCCACCGTTTACACCGCCTTGTCCGCATTACAACCATTTCTCCATTGTGTAACGCCTCAGAACCCTTCCACTCCCCGTCACTCTTCGCTAGCTGCGACCTTTACACTATCATCCGAGAGTACCTTGACTGGTGTATCCCTTGGACTTTCCTCGTCGGGAATTAATACATCAGCGGGTTTACTGAACATCCCGGCGAATGCAGGTTACAGAGCATTCGACGTCTTCTACTACCTTTTAACATCAGTCTCCACGCCGGCCGAGCGAGAGTTTCTTCGTCTAAAACTCCCATCAGCATATGCGCTACTCAAGAAATCCGGCACCTACGAACCACCCAAGTACTTACCAACAGCTGATGATGCTGCGGCAGGTGAAGATCTCCGAACTTCACTCAAGGTCATTGGCCTCAAGGGCTCATTTCACCGTAACCTCCTTTCCGTTCTTGCTGGATTGCTTAAACTCGGTGACACCCTCGGGTATTTCGTTGATGAAGACACCCTCGAAGAAGTCTGCGACGAGGTTGCGGGACTGTTCGACCTTGAATCCGATGTACTGCTCAAGAAGTGCGACTCGAGTGAACGAGAGGTACTCATTGGCGGAATCTACGAAGCACTGGTGGACTGGATCATCAAAAAGGCCAACGAAGCAATCGCCGATGACATTCGCCGTGGAGCAACCATGGAAGCTTCGAACAGCAGTGATGGCGAGCCCTCTGGTACCGTGACACCCAAGACAATCCAAGAGGATCCAGACTCTGTCAGTATCACCGTGCTTGAGGTGGCGAACCAACACCTGGCGAGAGCCGTGGCGTTACGCACAGTCTTCGATGATACGGCCGGCATCAATGCAGAAATGAAGGAGGATGGTGTCACGGTCGAACCGGCAGGCCACTCTGTACTGAAGGAAATGAAGGCTGCTGTGTCCGAGTGCGAAGCCGATCTCGGGATACCTGGTGGTCCAGCATCTAGAGAACGTGAGATCGAACGCGATATGCGGGAGGCAGTCTTGGACAAAGTCGGGCAGGAGGCCGAATCGGAAAGTTTCCTCAGGAGGCTCCTATACCCAGTGGCTGGTCAGGGCCTAAAGCTTGGGAGTGCAGGCCGGTTTGATCTCCCAGCACTACTGGCAAGCAGCCGCGTATGGTTCCATCTCTGCCTTCATCCTACGGATGACAAGCCCGCGACATTGACCCCGGGCGCGTGGTCAGCTGGGTCTGTGTCCAGTCAACTTCGGCAGTGGCGACTGCCAGAATGGGCAAATCGGCGCAATAGGTCCCTTGACTTCACAGCCGACTTTGACATGGACGAGTTCGTTAGGACATACTCTGGGCTGGGCTGCAAAGAAGGCAGGGATGGTGTTGAAAGCTGGATTATGGAACGAGGCTGGAGCAACGGCGAAGTCGTCGTCGGCCATGAGCGTGTTTGGATGAGGGAAGGTCCTTGGTGGGAAGCCGAGAATATGCGAGATCTCAAACTATCGGAGAAGTCATCCAAAGGCATATACGGACCTGGAGCTTTGGGAGGCGGATATTCGGTTCTTAGTCCAGGACTCGGCAGCGGTTTCTTCGGCCCTCAGTTCCGGGATGGTACCAGTCTGCAAGGAAGTCGGGATAACCTACTACATCCAAAGCAAAGCACCGCCACATTGGGCGCTCAAACTCGCCTTGGTGCTCAATCGCTTGCGCCTGGTGCCGCAAGGACAGTGCGAACCGTGAGCGGTGGCGATTACGGACTAGGTTCCAAGGGCGATGACTACAAAGGCGCCGTCACGTACTACGGCGAGCTTGATCCGGAGCTTGGCGAACCGAAGGTCATCACCGAAGTGCCAACGTCCAAGAGCCGGCGGGCTTGGGTAGCTCTGGTATGGGCTCTCACATTCTGGATACCATCGCCACTTCTCCGCCATCTAGGTCGCATGAAAAGACCTGATGTCCGTATGGCCTGGCGAGAAAAGCTAGTGTTAATCATGCTCATATTCCTCCTAAATGCTTTCGTAGTATTCTACATTGTCGAATTCGGGCGGCTGCTGTGCCCCAACTACGACAAGGCATGGGACGAAAAAGAGGTTAGCTATCACCAGGGCGACGCGGACTTTTGGGTCAGCATCAGAGGTCACGTATACGACATTTCGAAGTTCTGGAAGATACAGCATAGCGATACTGCCATCAAGACTACGCAGGACATTATGCAGCCCTTCGCCGGACTGAATATGGATGAATACTTTCCAGTTCCACTCACAGTAGGCTGTCCTGGCCTAGTGGATGATCCAATCATCCAGCTTCAGGCCAATAACACGGTGGAGTATCCCGCTGGGGTTCATATGTCTGGTCCGACATACCAACCTGATCCGACTACAGCCATGCACAGCATTAACTGGTACCGCGACAACTTTCTTCCTACCATCAAACAGTATCTTAAGGGTGACCTCGTGGTTGATACCAAAACCATCTATTCCGAAGGGCAAAATGAAAACCATCAGTGGGTGATCATTAATAATAAGGTCTACGACTTGACCGATTACTTTTACACCAAGGGGCTTCAAAACAACTTAGCCTCCTACAGCTTCTTGGGAAGTGATATAGAGAAGATGGTAACGAATGCGCCCGGTACGGATATTACAGAGAAGTATTACAACACTCTGAACAGTACATTTGCCCAGAACGCAATGAATTGTCTAAACAACGTCTTCTATGCGGGAAGGCCGGACTTTAGAAAGACAGCCAAATGTCAGGTGAACAACTACATTCTTCTGGCTTTCACCATCATCCTATGTACTGTCATTCTGGTGAAATTCTTGGCTGCACTTCAGCTAGGATCAAAGCGGCGACCTTCCCCCCAGGACAAGTTTGTCATCTGCCAGGTGCCGGCTTACACCGAGGGCGAAGATCAATTACGAAAAGGTCTGGATTCACTTACTGCTCTGGCGTATGATAATAAGAGAAAGCTCATTTGCGTGATCTGCGATGGTATGATCGTCGGTGGCGGAAACGATAGGCCTACTCCAAAAATCGTGCTTGACATTCTTGGAGTCGACCCGAAGATTGATCCTCCTGCCCTGCCATTCAAATCTGTTGGCCAAGGCAGTGAACAGTTGAACTATGGAAAAGTCTACTCCGGGCTCTACGAATATGAAGGCAACGTTGTACCATATATCGTCGTGGTGAAGGTCGGTAAGGAGTCGGAACAGAAGAAAGCGAAACCTGGCAATCGCGGCAAACGGGACTCTCAGATTCTCCTTATGAATTTCCTTAATCGTGTTCATCACCGTTCACCTATGTCGCCTCTGGAATTGGAGATGTTTCACCAGATCAATAACATCATTGGTGTCGATCCAGAGCTTTATGAATATCTTTTCATGGTCGATGCCGATACTCAGGTCAGGGAGGATTCCCTCAACCGACTTGTGGCTAGCTGTGCGAATGATGCCAAGATTGCTGGTATCTGTGGCGAGACTAGTCTGGAGAATGAGGAGCGTAGTTGGTGGACGATGATTCAAGTATATGAATACTACATCTCCCACCACCTGGCGAAAGCATTCGAGTCGCTATTTGGCAGTGTGACATGCTTACCAGGCTGGTAAGTAGCTACCCTATCTATTGACAAGGCATGTTGGCTGACAAATAACATAGCTTCTCCATGTATCGACTACGCACCGTTGATAAAGGCCGGCCGTTGATCATTTCTGACAAGGTTATCAATGATTACAGTTTCGGAGACGTCGACACCCTCCACAAGAAAAATCTATTGTCCCTCGGTGAGGATCGTTACCTGACGACTATCATGACCAAGCATTTTCCGTCCATGCACTACAAATTCGTACCCGATGCATATGCCCAGACCGCGGCGCCCGAGACTTGGAGCGTTTTGCTTTCGCAAAGACGGCGCTGGATTAATTCGACCATCCACAACCTCGCCGAATTGGTGTTTCTTAGGGACATGTGTGGCTTTTGCTGCTTCTCAATGCGTTTCGTTGTGTTCATCGATCTTTTCGGTACCGTCATTCTTCCGGCTACCTGCGCATACCTGGCATATCTCATCTATAAAGTTGCTACACATTCGGGCCAGTTTCCGCTTGTCTCAATCATCATGCTAGCGGCGGTATACGGTCTTCAAGCTTTGATCTTCGTCATCAAGAGACAGTGGCAACACATTGGGTGGATGATCATCTATATTCTCGCGTTTCCTATCTATTCTTTCGTTCTACCTATCTACTCGTTCTGGAAGCAAGATGACTTTTCCTGGGGTAACACGCGCATTGTCATTGGCGAGAAAGGCAACAAGCAGATTGTCGCAATCAACGACGAAGGTTTCGACCCAAGAAGTATCCCATTACAGCGATGGGATGACTACGCGGTTGCCAACAACCTACCAGGCCGTCGGGGTCTACCTATCGCCACCGAAAAAGGATATCCTAAAGGCTATGACGAAGATGAATATGAGATGGATGACATCCGGTCGGTGTATTCATCTGTCAAGCCTGCGTCCACCATCATGACCGGCTTCCCGAATCGCAACTCGTATTTGCCGCCGCAGTCACCTGCGCCATTCTCGCAGATGAGGCAGTCTGGATACTCGAATCTCTCTCGTTACGCAGATCAGCCCATGCAACAAGAGCAAGGGAGGCTAATGTCGATGGGCGGCATGAGCGATAACTATCAACATGCGGACCCGTACGGCCAACGACCACCTCTGCCAGCATACCACTCATCTGATCAACTCCTTGCAAACGTGCAGGCACTGCCTGTCCAGCGAACCCCGAGCCCTCTTAATCCGTATGCCCAACAACAATACAGCCCGTATGCGCAGAGCCCTGGTCCGGGCGCCATGTACGGCCAAAACCTTTCGCGTCCAGTCAGCACCGTCAACTTCCAAACCAACCCTCAGCATGGACCGAGCGATGAGGCCATAGTAAGCGCCATCCGACAGGTGTTGGGGACTGTGGACCTGGATAGCGTAACGAAGAAGCAGGTCAAGGCGCTTGTGGAGCAGAGACTGCAGACGCAGCTTGTTGGGGAGAGGAGGGCGTTTCTGGACGCGAGCATCGATACGGAGCTGGCGCAGATGTAGATGCATGAGCTGTCGTCTTGTAAATAGGTCTGTTTATGCTTTGCGTTTGGTTTGATGGCATAGGGGGTTGATTGGGCATCACGGGGCTTGATTTGAAGCCGGGCGGAAATAGCTTTCTAGGCATTTACAGGCCACGGCCTCGAATGTATTGTTTGTGATAATTGCTTATAACACACCTCGGGGCATTTCTTCTATGAATAAAGAGTTTTCATATATATATCATCTTTACGAAGCTCCTTCTACTCCAAGTACTACTCTTATCGATCTATCAACTCTGCTTAGCGGTTGGGTTTTACGATTGCTTGCCGTCGGAGTCCCGAGACGAAGACGCGGTTGCGGAGAACGGGGACACGAATCTCCGCGAAAGCGTTCAAAGTGCGTCACCCCTTCTCCCTGTTTGTCTCGAAACGACCAGCTTCCTCAAAATCCCACCCCGTTCGAAACGTTCTCCAGGGTTACTAGCAATTGACCCCCTCTTGACTCAACCTCCACACAATCTCGAAAGAAACTCGACCCTCCTTTGCTCCTCCTTCTGTCAAGCCAACACTTCCTTTGTGACGCCGTTCTAACTCCATCGTTTCGCAAGCTGAAGCTACTCGCGCTGCCAAAG
Organism: Lichenothelia convexa; assembly: GCA_021030975.1. Lineage (NCBI taxonomy): Eukaryota > Fungi > Ascomycota > Dothideomycetes > Lichenotheliales > Lichenotheliaceae > Lichenothelia > Lichenothelia convexa. The sequence continues at coordinate 44,991 of JAGFMK010000257.1, forward strand.
GAACCTGCTCGACCCGGGCGCAAGAATTGAAAGCCAAATTGAAACAACACTGGTCCTGTTTTTGATTGGGTCGTAGAAGTTGTCGGGAGATAGGGGGTTCAGAAAGATCTGGAAGCAGGGTTTGAAGCGCGGGGGCGTAGAAATGGCGAATGCGAAGAGGATAGAGCAGTGGGAGGTGGAGCGGTATTGGGAGATCTTTGCGAGCTTGGCGCCGCCTGGTGAGTTGGTGCTTTTCGTTTAACGCATAGATGGGGATTTGGATAAGGGGTGCTTGGGGGAAGGG